>JAODUP010000387.1:132500-376984 GCA_025642065.1 Paralvinella palmiformis | reverse complement strand
TATTATTCCAGATTGGTTAAATCTGTATCATAACGTTTAGATATAATATCAATTACTGACTCAGACCTGCTTTAATCCAGCACACTCCTCAACGCCCAAGGAGTATACAATGGATGCTGCCACTATAGGTGCATATCATTACTCAGACATACAGTCATCACATCGTATATGAATATAATAACAACAACAACGATAATAATAATAATAATAATAATAACAAAACAGTTGTTTTCAGTTAGTCACTAAGTTGTTTGTTTGTTTGTTTGTTTAAGTTCAGCGCTGGGCGCATCTCCTGATCCCTCTCTCTCTCTCTCTCTCTCTCTCTCTCTCTCTCTCTCCCTCCCTCCCTCCCTCCTTCCACCCTCTCTCTCGCTCCCTCCACCCTATCTCTCTCCCCTCTCCCCCGCCCTCTCTCTCTCTCTCTCCCTCTCTCTCCTCTCCCTGCCGCTCTCGCTCCATCCATCTCTCTCTATCTCTCTCTCTCTCTCTCCTCCCTCTCTCTCTCTCTCTCTCTCTCTCTCTCTCATCTCTCTCTCTCTGTGTGTGTGTGTGTGTGTGTGTGTGTGTTTTTTCTCTCCCCCTCTCCTCCCTCTCCCTCTACCCCCCCCCCCCATCTCTCTCTCTCTCTTTCCCGCCCCCCCTCTCTCTCTCTCTCTCTCTTTGTATACATATTCAATTAAAATAGGTCTACTTAGAATTATTTCGGATTGTTCCAAAGAATCGTGATTCTTCGATGCATAGGAGCCTGACATTGTTTATAATATATCACACAAACGATCAATTCATTTCCGGAATTGAAATTGATGCTCAATTCCAATTCCGGAATTTGAATTGGAATTGATTATTTGAAAAAAATCGAATTTGAATAGGAATTGAGAAATTTGAATTTGAATTAGAATTGAGACAATTAGAATTGGAATTGAAGTTTCCGAGAAAAAATTTAATCCACAAATTAATTTACAATTTTTACAACGTTAACACTTACATGTTGTGTTACTAATATAATGGAACCAAAATGATGCAGAACTTTGGTTCCTTTTATATATATATATATATATATATATATATATATATATATATATATATATATCAGATGTGCACACTGACTGTGGCACCCCACGTGAGCATTTAACCAATTAAAATGGTCTGGATACCGTGGGCTCCGCCTACAACACTGTCACACCACATAGCATCCCTGTAATCTATATAGAGATAGTGGTATTTAGGAATAGCAAGGTTTAGAACGAGCAAAACAATTTAATTCACCAATTAATTTACCACTTAATTTTTAATTCAGAAATACTTCTTCCATAACAATCCTACTTGGAATATAAACTACTCGGAGTAGGTATTCCAAGTAGGTACTTGGAGTACCTACTAATGGTAAGAAGTATTAGGCAAAAAGCGGAATTGGAATTGATAAATTTGATGTGGAATTGGAATTGACAAAATGGAATTGGCTTATATAGTACTTGCAGGGGTAATGGCTGTGCATTAAAAAACGAATCATCAGATTGTCGTCTATACTATTATCACAACTTCAGATGTAAATAGACCCCCTCCACACACACACACCACACACACACACACACACACACACACACACACAGATGGGTCAAATAGATCAAGTGGATAGGGGCTTTAATTTAGATCATTAATTTAGTGTACATTCTCTTTGTTATGAACAAACTGTAATGTTTGTTAACACGCTGAGGCTATATATAGGGCTTGAATTTTCACTTAGGTTACAGAAGAACTTCGACGCCAGACCAGTCGGACGTGTATTGATACATGATTCATATAGGTAGGATTTATTCAGTTATTCGAACCCAGAATAAAGCTGAGGTCAGCATCTGAGGTGTCGAAATGCTTTATATACAGGTTTCTTTTGAACCACAGAAAATTACCGTTGAATGTAAACTGTGGTGTCAAAATAGTTTATAATATGTATGTAGCAAGTCACCATTGAACCACACGCACGTGTTGTTTGTTGCGAGCTGTGGTATCAAATGGTATGTTTTTACGTGCTTCCGCTTTTTGTACGTAGCCTGCATGTAGCCGCTTTCCTGTGGGCGTGACATATTTGTCGCGTACGAAAAGCGAATTAGCTGGTTCCCACAGGCTGATGAGTAGACCAGACACATGCTTAGGTATACGCACACATTTATCAATATGTGGAGGTATGGAACATTTTATTTTTAGATTAATGTATGTATAGTTGTATTTAGATTTATGGAGGTAGGTTTCGAAGGATGTTTAGATATGTTGATGCTCTGTGCCTGTTGCCTCTTACTATGTACCCTAAAACACACACACACACACACACACACAGGTACAAATACATCACACACAGGCACATATATATATATATATTTATTTATATATATATATATACATATATCAACCACAAGTATAACTACATTACAACATCAAGTAAACATATCCATATGTTACAGGTCATAGAGAAGAGAAAAACAATTAATTACATGGCGAAAACCAGCTTGAACAGTTGTTTGTTGCTAGGCTAAGTGGTAGCACGTTGGACCATAGATCACCAACACCTGAGTTCGAATCTCGGCGTGGGAATATCTGAAGGATGTTTCATCTTTGACTTCGCTTCATTACCTTTGGAGGTCGCTCGACCAATTTAGCCTACCATGCGCACAAAACTGGCCGTAAAACATCAAGCATCATCTGTTTGTTGCTCAAAAAGGTGTATTGATTAAGCATGTTGACATCGGGAACTTCACTGATATTAAGCCTCCGCAGAGATAGCTAAGGTTTATAGTTGAACTAACTTCTTGGAACTTATTAAAGCCATTTATATCCGGCAATATGCTTAATAATACCGTCTCCGTCAAGTGATAGCTATGGTGGTGTATTTGTAACAGGTAATAGTTCAGGAAGGTTTTCTTCTAAAACATTAGTAAATGTAATGTACCTGATGTAACATTGTTTAGTTTCAACAAAGAAGTATATATCCGCGTCATCTTTCCAGTTTTTTTTTTGTATTATTTTTAAATACAAATAATTCGCACTAAGAGCTCAGGGTACGGCTCTGGACTGAACTGTATTTGGATTTTCTCCGTGACGTCAGTCATGGATGCCTGAAAAAATTATTTTCCAATCAGTTCTGGTTCAATGTACGTATAATCTGATGTTTAATGAACTTAAAACAAGCGTCAGAAAGATAATATTTGAAATGATCGATGATGTCTCTTATTCAGTTAAGTTCCTTTTCCCCTTTTTCCCAAGATGACGTAATTGTATACACATGAGCTGATATCTGGTCTGAAGTGTTTTTCTTTCTTTCTCCGGCTGTCTCTTCCACTATTTGGTTGGATTTGTGAGATGGATCTGAAAGAGACGAACAAATTGATCACCGCATAGGATATAATTATATTATTATTGTAATTGCACTATTTAATTTTGTTTCATTTTCATAAATAACCTACAGATGTTTTGTTTTCAACATCCCCACCCTTTCCCTTAGTTCTAATTTGCAAAGGCAAAGATTCCATTTTATACACCAATTTATGTTAATCAGATTTAAAATATTTGCTACTTTTTAACCTGCTGCTTCAACACAACCAATAACACAAAGAAGTACCATATGTAGCAAGAAGACACTAAATAGTTGACACTTTGATTTGTGTAGATAATCTAGTATCATGTGTGGTATCATCATTGTCTCTCGAGGGAGTATGTAGCTCTTGATGTGGATGGTAATTTTTTTAATGGAGGGGTTTCCAATATAGTATCCAGCGTGAGAATGATATTGAAGTGTAGACTATTTCTGAAAAACAATGATTGACATTTACGAGGCAAAATAAATATCCAATCACGTTGCATTATATCGATTACTTCCCGGATTACGTTGAGCCTGTTTATGTCCAATGAATCAAGTAACCCTATAGGGCTATAAATCTCAAAATATACTATTAACCCAGTTACAGACGCAAACACATCATTGAGTTGAAAGATGGATTTGCTCTAACGTCCAACGATCACTGGTTCCATTCCCTCAAAAGGTGGAAACTTTTCCGAAGATTAATTTTTCGGCTCACAATATCGTGGGTGGCTGACCACGTTAAATGGTACTGCCGTCTCAACTGAATTAAATAAAAAGGAGGAACATAAAAGATCCCCTGAGGACGTAAGTACACTCTGGCAGTGACCACACTCAGGGTATTTCGGCTCCACCTTTCCCTACTGCTACCCTGTGAGTGGTGGTGGTGGGGGGGGTGGGGAGCGAATGTGAATAGTCACTCAATAAAAAGGACCAGACTGGAAATAGGTGTTCGCACTTTCGTGTGCTATCCCTGTTTCATGATAATAGATCACGAAATGAAAGAAATGAATCGATCAATAAATAGCACACGGCTAATGAGTGATGTAATACATATTTGTTAACAACATACCCAAAATAAACGGTACCCCAAAAATATACAGATGACAATATACTTTTATTACTATTAACTATCATAGGTACTTAATGTAGATATCGGATAAAAACACTTCAAACATTTTTATATTATTGTGAATGACTTCATTGGAAAGGGCGTGGAAGAAACATTAGAAAGTCACAGACAGAGCTCTATGTTCTAGGTAATGTATGGGAAAGAATTACAGCACTGTAATAATAATAATAATAATAATAATAATAATAATAATTTGCTGTCTGCATTTCCAGGCATAAACTGTATGACTGTATGTGTAGAATGGTGCCTCTTTCATTATTAGGCTTTTTAATTATTACCGGTCATTTTCTTCTTTTTTTTTGGGGGGGGGGGGACTGTGAATAATAAAAACAATTCACATCCCTGCCGCTGTTCTGATATAATTATTAAAGTTAATTACTCGTTCAGTAATTAACTTTCATAATTATATATTGTGTCATAGCCGGTTTTTCGGCGACTTCACCATTTGTTACTTCGCTGTGTTGCCATCCTCAAACTCCTTGTACGACAAGAACAGCGAGAGACGCCTAAGCTTCTGTTATCGATTTTCACGGGACTTGACCTTCACTGTTTTACGTTCGTGGATCTGGAATCATCAGTATTTCTCTTCCTGATTACGGATCTAGGCCGGTTCACAAAAACCAGAGGGAAAATACTTTCTACCAGATATCCGTAGGCCCTGACCATAATATTGCCCCCCCCCCTTCATTAGATCGTGAATAAAAGGGCTACTAGTCTAGTCACTTTGTTTACGTGAATGTTTTCTAGCTAATCTCTGTGTACCATGTAATCTCTACGTGCCATCTAATCTCTGTATGCCATCTAATATCTATATATCATTCCCGATCACGTTGTTGACAATGGCTAAGCTTAAAACTGTTTTCTGCTCATTTCATTCGACGTTGCCTCGTTTTAAACACTCATTCGCTACCCAGAATGCTCTCTGGTCGAATTGTGTAAAAGGGTATTCTGAAGTGTTCCTCGTCACGAAAATGTCAAATGCTCACGATAAGCCAAACTTGGAGGCGTTCTGTGTAATAACTATATACCGATATTGACAGAAATATAGATATTATCGATTTGGTGATATGCGCCAATTCGACGAACTAAGGCCAGAAGAAGTTATTATTGGAGACCAGGATGGGATGATGTTGATAACCATTAAGATCATGAGAGTGATAAAGATGATGAGAGTAATAAAGATGATGATTATGATAGTAATATAACCAAAGTTTGTTAATTATAATTAAATAATAGATCAATTGAAATCTTTTTGAATGTTCGTTTGTTAATATTTTGTTTGTTACATGTTTGTTATTTATTTGTATTTGTATTTAATTAAGTTTTAATATGGAATCGCCCAAAGTGGGACGTTTGGAAAATCAACCATATCATAATTGTCGAACACGTAAATTAATATATATATATATATATATATATATATATATATATATATATATATATATATATGATTACTGCATAATCAAATGTTTTATAGAAAATGCTGTAGAATGTTCAGAACATATATGTATGTGGACATTCTCTACCGCCATTTTTATTATTAGAAACTAATTTAATGATAATTAAAATTCGATGTATAATATAATTATTCATATACATATTAGGGAATGCCAGTTATAACCTATGTTTCTGGCACGTCCTTTTGGTGCTACAATGTCATGCTATGAAAAGTAATGTTCAGACACAGCTTTGGATGAATTCATATTTGGATTCAAAACGTAGATTAATTACTACATATAAACTAGTTTCATACTTGCTAACTTCGTTGTTTTTACAAAAGTGATGACGTCAGCAAATTTGCCGTATTCCAAATCTGCGTATTCATCTCGTCACAGCGCGGTTATATTGTAAACGTAATAATCGAATAGGCCACAATACCTAATTATAGAATTCTTGGCGACGTATGTAACGAAGCAATTAAATGTTGTTGATAATTGCTTGTCTATGTGCAGTGAAACGGCTCGAAATGATTAATGCAGAAGTGCAACAAACATCTCACAAACTCTTGCCTTATTTAATCAATGATTCTGTGGAAATCCATCGCGGGGTTCTTTGGCCAATGTTTTGTTGCCGCATCGTGGAGCAAAATTAAGAGATAATTGATATAAATTCTTCGTCCTATTATGGCCGAGATGCAGACGCTTAATTGTATTTTTATTTGTCTGGCTGTTATCTCGTTGACAATCTATGTTACTTACATGACGAGTTTGGAGAAGATGACAGAATTTAGATTGAGGGGAATCTTCCATCGCGATGTAACATCTCCACATGAAAGAGTAAGTAGTGTTGACTAATACACGGGCAAAGAAACACCCATTGACATGTTAGCGAATGAGTGAGTGGTGAGTGAGTGAGTGAGTGAGTGAGTGAGTGAGTGAGTGAGTGAGTGAGTGAGTGAGTGAGTGAGTGAGTGAGTGAGTGAGTGAGTGAGTGAGTGAGTGAGTGAGTCAGTCAGTCAGTCAGTCAGTCAGTCAGTCAGTCAGTCAGTCAGTCATCAGACAGTCAGTCAGTCAGTCAGTCAGTCAGTGCTTTAGCCTTGGCGTTGGTCTCGCCTGAAGTATGTGGCCTGGGGATCACTCCTAAGGAAATGACACGATAAGATTGAAGTATTGGTATGACAGATGAAACATTCACCAGATCTAGACAACACTGCAATTCGACCCCACGACGGTACATTACTAGCTGTGCCTCAAGAAACACCCTCATCAACTATAAATAAGTAAAGTTTCCCTCATTTAAAAACAGCCATTAAGCAGAATAGAAAATACGAAGTTTCTTTAATGCCGATTAATATTTCAAGTTTTCCAAAGACCTACGCAATGCCCATTTTTTGTCAATTGTTGTTGTTGTTGTTGTAGGATCCTCATATAGGTCTGTTCCAGTACACTATGTCTAATCATTCCGGAAAGATGTTCGACGTCACATTGCCGCTGAAAATTCCCAATTATTTCATCAATCTCGATAATTATGAGATGACAAACTTTACGTTTGTCACGGCAGCTGATCCGGAACACTTTAATGAGACCAGAGACGCAATTGGAGGATTTCAACAAGTATTTCCGGATCATTCCATTGTATATTACGATCTTGGACTAAGTACAAAAGAGGCTGAAGAGGTAGGGTATGAGAATTTCTTTCAATTAAATTTCTTTCGTTTGACAATTGTGTATTTTAGCTGTGTATAATAAGGCACAGGCACAGAGAATCTCGAAAACTCTGGACCTCATATACTCAGAAGCCTCGAATCAAATATCTATCACAAACTGTTCAAATTTTCCCAATAATTTGTCATAATAATATTGGATTCGCATCGCTTGCTCTATGCATGTACGTGCTTGTGTTTGGTATTTTGTATATGATTTGCTGAAAAGTTGTTCCAAGATGCGTTTGTGTGTGTGTGTGTGTTTTTTTTTTTAGGGTACATATAAAGAGGCAACAGGCTCAGAGCATCAACATATCTAAACATCTTTCGAGACCTACTTCTATAAATCTAAATACAAGTATACATACATTAATCTAAATATAAAAAGTTCCATGCCTCCACTTATTGATAGACGTATGCGTATACCTAAGCATGTGTCTGGTCTACTCATCAGCCTGTGGGAACCAGCTAATTCGCTTTTCGTATGGGACAAAGATGTCACGCCCACAGGAAAGCGGCTACATGCAGGCTACATACATCATCATAAACGATTTTGACACCACAGTTTACATTCAACAGTAATTTTATGTGGTCCAAAAGAAACCTGTATATAAAACATTTCCCTAAGTCCCTAAGTAAATGCAGTTAGATGTGATGGGATCTAAATTAAAGCGCCTATCCACTTGATCTATTTGACCCATGGTCGAGAACAGCGGATTTCAGGCAGATCTCCGATACTGCGAATGACACGTCGGGATTATAATAGATATACATTCAACAGTTTCCTATATCAGTGTAACCTAATTACTCATAATATGGGGAAAAAACTCTGTCCGCAGCTTAATACCCATGGAGATGCCTGCCGAAGTTAAAAACGACTCCAGGAGTGTAAATCCACCAAGCAGCATTGTATGAATTAATAGGTCGTTTCGCCAGACCACATAAGAGGACAACAATATAGATTCTACATTATACATAACAAAGCTAATAGACTCAAACATGTTGTAATAACGACATAACTTTCTTACATTGGTGTAATAAGGAATCTGGATGGAAATAGATAAGATGTCTGGCACGGGCAATGTGCGTTTTAGGGTACATATAAAGAGGCAACAGGCACAGAACATCAACATATCTAAACATCTTTCGAGATCTACTTCCATAAATCTAAATACAAATACAAGTATACATATATTAATCTAAAAATAAAATGTTCCATGCCTCCACTTATTGATAGACGTATGCGTATACCTAAGCATGTGTCTGGTCTACTCATCAGCCTGTGGGAACCAGCTAATTCGCTTTTCGTATGCGACAAAGATGTCACGCCCACAGGAAAGCGGCTACATGCAGGCTACATACATATCATAAACGATTTTGACACCACAGTTTACATTCAACAGTAATTTTATGTGGTCCAAAAGAAACCTGTATATAAAACATTTCGACACATCAGATGCTGACCTCAGCTTTATTCTGGGTTCGAATGACTAAATAAATCCTACATATATGAACCAGATACACGAACGATTAGTCTGTCGTCGAAGTTCTTCTCTAACCTAAATGAAAAGTTAGGGCTGTTATAGACTCTCAAATTGTTAACAAACATTACAGTTTGGTGACCACGTGAGAATGTACACTAACTCAGTATGGACTCACTGAAGTGATTTAGCTAAAATAAAAACAAGGTAGCAATACTGCATAATGGATTATTACTGGAGTAGAACGAAATATCGTCTCAAACCTGAGTAAATATTATGATTTACTCGAACCTAACAGCTAATCCTCATACGTTTCCGTTCATCACTAAGTGAACGTTCATTCACGCCTAATTTCGCGTCCCTAAGTAAATGCAGTTAGATGTGGTGGGATCTAAATAAAAGCGCCTATTCACTTGATCTATTTGACCTATGGTCGAGAACAGCGTTGTGTGTGTGTGTGTGTGTCTGTGTGTGTGTGTGTGGGTGGGTGCGTGCGTGCGTGCGTGCGTACTTATTTAAACGTGGAGCAGTAGCTATGATCATACCTCTGTGGAGGTTGAACAAAGTAAATATATTATTTTATTATTTAAGGCTTCCCATTTACATTAATCTCTTCAGTGACTCTAAAATTAAACATAAGAGGGGGGTTTTGACCATTTGACTATATATCGGAGGGCGTTTTGACTGAAGGGTTTTTTCACTTAGTAATGTTGGTAATGTGCTGCTATTGACAGTAGATATATTAATTTTGTCTCAGACTTATATCAGCACTTCCTCGTTCAATGAACTTCACTTTGCAGTATTGCTAAACTTGTACGATCATTGTAACTCGCATACACTGGTTGAATCCAAATTAAATTAACAAATACATTCTTCCATTCATAAAGTACATTTACGCAATATTCCTTTGATTGGCCCATATATGGATGGGACTTTGTTAAATATAACATTATATCACATTTTCCATATTTAATTTAAAGATTTTTAAACATATGCATGATATTAGCTTCCTGTAAAGCTCTACTCATGGGTACCTCTGCTATCAACATAATAATGTCAAATTTATTATTTAAAAAAAAAACTTTGATATCAAATTAACAATAAAGCATTCACCTGTCGATAAATCGATAAATTAATAACATACGTACCATAATAAGACAAAATCAATTACTTTTGTTTGGCAGATGTTGATAAATAGCAATGAAGTTCCAAAAACAAGAGGATTTCTACACCACCCGATTATTCCATCGTGATCACATTTTGAGTTTGATTTAAAATTAGGAAAGGTTATTAAAACTCAATAAAAAAATTATGTTTACTCGTAAAAGGTAAATCAACATATGATCCAGAAGCTAATAAGTATTTCTGTAGTATTTAGCGAAATGGGACATAGGAAAATCCGAGTCATGCCTATAACTAATGGTATCCGACAAGTTGTCTGTAATTCATGAACACGAGAGCACTAATGAATAATGTCATGTAATAATATTACTTGGAATCACTTGTACTTGCTTTTAAATACAGATGGTAAGGTTTAATTTCAATAGAGAGGTCTATGTACGGCGAAGAATTGGTTCCTTAATATTCTTAGTTATAAATTTTGTATTATATAATATATATAATAATGCATGTTCAGGTGTGCCAGAACCAGGCAACCCTGTTCTGAGGTGCAGTACAATATTATTATCGCTGACTCATGCCTGTTTCTGACGAGCACACATCTCAACTCCCAATGGAGCATACAACGCATGCTACCATTAAAGGGGCAAAGCGTTACTCAAAAAGATATCCATCACGTCCTGTCAGATTCTCACTTTTATGGATGAGTGAATCAGTCGCCACATGACAGTATTTCAGCTCTAGAGCCTCGAACACTTTAGGCTACGAGTCCTACGCTCTCACTAACTTTTATATGCAATACCTAAATTGAGATATGAGAGGTAGGCAGAGTTTTTCCAGTTTCCTAGGGTATTTATAAATTGTCCTGATGGTCCCTGGTTGAGAGTCCCTGATGTGCCACCTTTCCCGAAACTGTGCTCTGTATGATTGTTGCCATTTAGTCCCAGTGAACTTCTGATATGAGCAATCAATAAAATCCTTGAAATATAGCGGAACTAATTTGTTTCGAGATATAAAAACTGGACCGTCAGGATCTACTTGTGTAGTACACTGAAAATTTTTCATGATGGCTTGAAGTGGACGTAATGGATGATCTTTTAGACTATGAAGTGGACACTCCAAGATACGATCTCTATATTGGATAGTCTTTGTCCACCTAATCTTCATGACAAGATCAATATCCGGACCATCAGAATGAATCAGATAGTCATACCTACGTAGGTGATTGGTTCGATCGTATAGGATATTAATGGTTGAGGAAACAGATTAGATATCCTCAGTACAGAAATGAATCGAGTAAGACATGCCTTTCCGATTTCATTGTGGTGAGCTGTTTCGAGATTGAGGTGTCCCTTAATCGCCAATAATAACTGAGGTGTGATGGGAAGCTTTTGTTTTAGATATATTCCTTTTGTTTTAGCAATACCTTTCATTATCTGTCTGATAGAATTTTAAGAGTATATTCAAACTAGAGATGCTTCATATCTACATACTATCACATCAGATGCATATTTGTAGGCGAAACCAAAACAAAACTAATAATCAATCAGATATGAGAGATAGTGAAGAATTTGCGTGACCCTTGATGTTGTTGTGCGATTGAATGTACTCATATATGTGATCCACCCCCGTATGTCATGGTGGAAGTCGGCCTTAAGTCAGACTTTATGAGAATTGCGTGAAACCTCGTTCATTGTATCAAGGATGCCTTGGAGAAAGGTACGGCCTCCACGGACGATCTGACGTGCCCAGTTAAACCTGCAGTAGGCGCCGTGTGGCACGTTCCCTTGTTGCAAATTCCTGCAACAGCTGTTGAAACTAAACGATGCGCGCGTGATTAAGTCTGATGGTCATTGTTACTGAATTTACCATAGCACCTAAGAATGTAAGATGTTGGGTTGGTCCTTCAACTTTAGACCAGTTGACATAAAGGCTTAAACACTATACTGACTTAATGAGAATATTTATTACCCCTCTACAACGTTCTTTGCTATCGTTGATACATAGAAAACCATCGAGATAGATACAGACTTTGTGAAACCCCCTTTGAGCCAACATATACCTGATTTTTCTAGTTAGCGCTGAAAATATATATGGGCTTTGGCTGGCATCTCAGCTAAGTCAGATGTCTGTAGTTTCGTTTGAGTTTTTACGTATTCTCACAGAATTGTATACACAAGCCAGGTCTAAATTAGCCATACAACACTGTGGCGTCATCCAAGTATTGGTAATGAAAGTCAAACTACTCAGCATACAAATTCATAGATCTAACTAGTAGTAGCAGTAGTAACCCATCATGAATGAGTCTGATCATACCTGAATGGGGCATGGCCATAGCCCCTAAAGCACTAACAATTTCATAGTAAACTAAGATAGTATTTGTTTTTCAACTTTATCCTTCAGTTATGAGCTGGTGGCTGATCTGTGATTATGTTGTTCTGCTGATTGACAGATAAAACCTAGCCTTATAATATGAAACCCCTCCTTGATGCCGTGTTAAAGCTATTCTCGGTCATTACCAATGGACAACCCGGATTTTCAAATTTCAATGTAATCTGATATTGATTTAGTTATGTTTAGGCTTTGGCGTGATATTATTTTGGGTGATATGATTGGAATGTTTTTTAATGTCGGTCACGTTGAAGGACAGTCTCCCAAATAAACCGTTCCCCTAACCGAAATGTTGTAACAGCATATGCTAATAATTTTGTATAGCGCCGTTAGTAAAGGTCCACGTTGTCAATAGCTTGTGCATAATTCTGGCATTAGCTGAACGGTTTACGTCCTGACTCAAATATCACTGTACCATCAGCTCCTGGTAGAACAAAACGCAATTACACATTAACTATACCAGACACAAAATCGAATGCGTTATAATATGGGAGATCTCGGCTTTCGAACGAGATCCGTTTTACGCACGTTCGTAAGCCGAATTTGTATGCAAGTTAAATCGCATTCTCTAAATGTACGAACCGTCGGCTCCTGACCCTTAAATCATTGTGCAGCAAGTACCCGAATCGCTCGCCTATCTTAATAATAAAGTACACCGTTATAACTGGCATCGGCTGTACGCTTAGGAGATATAATGACGGGGTGAAGAATAAACAAAAACACAAAAACCAAGTAGTCCTAAAAGACGGGTAATCCAATATGGTGTATGGCGGGAACTGAGAGAGTCTTCCTCCGCAGTTAGGCGACGCTTGACGACGTATTCATCCGCGCACGCCACGCCATAATCTAGTTCCCCGATCCGTAACTACGAACCACTGTCGCTAACTAGAAACAGCAGCTTCTAAGCGCTTGTGGGGGTTCGTTCGTAACGGCGAGTTGTCGTAATGATGATGATGATAATGATGATGATGATTGATGTTTTACGTCCACTTTTGTGCTCATGATAGGCTAAATGGGCCGAGCGAACCCCAAAGGTAATGAAGCGAAGTCAGATTAAACAACCTTCAGGTATGCCCACGCCGAGATTCGAACTCGGGTGATAGTGATCTGTGGTCCAACGCACAACCAACTGGACCACGGAGGCGCCCCGGTGGGTTGTCATAAGTCGGATCCGCCCTAACCGGGGGACGTCCTGTACGTGATTTTCTCACATGACGGCTGAGTTAGATATATCAAACGGTTGTCTACAGGACGTGATGGTGTAGTTATTGTCTGTTTGGTCCCAATGATGTTCAGTGGTGTAGTTCATCGCCATTATGGCTGGAAACTGGTTGTTCACTCGTTGACTTGGTCACATCTCCTCTTGGCATAATAATTAGTATCTTTTAAATCATTACAGGGTTTTTACAGACATTATTTGGGGTATTATTATATTACATATTATTTGTACAGCGCCTTTGAATGGCTCCTGCTAGTAAGGGCGCTTTATTAAATATACATTATTATTATTATTATTATTATTATTATTATTATCATCATCTGATATCGATGGACCGAGTTTGATCTCGTCTCTCGTAGATAACTTCGACCTTTCTAAGTCGCTAGATGTCAATAGCATTGGATAGTCAATATTCATAAAGCTCGCTTTTTCAGCTTGAGGTAGGTGCCTACTATATATGCCAATTTGAGGAAATAGGGATCTATTTCACTCTGTGTAGGGGTGTGATCTGCGACTGGTTGGCTTTGCTTGATGTCATATGTGACTGTGTGCATATGTTGGCTCGTTTGTCCTTTCACTGATGGTTTAACAAGTTCTCTATAATTAAGTGACCAAGGGTTGAACTGGTTGTGATACTAATGGTCTCCGATTTGTACCTGTTGTTTTTTTGTATGTACTGGTATCCCGTTATGGCAATTGTAATGCTTGTGATGGTCGAAGTATCTATTGGCCATTTTCATCCATACATGAAAAGCTGTGTTAATTACACCGCCCAGTGATTGAGTTGTTTTGGTTGGAGACTAGTTAGAAACAACAACTGATTCTATGTGATGGAAGTAGGTTACACACTCCGGATCATGCCATACGGTGTTGACCAACCATGAGCATACCTCTTCCAGGGGCCACTATTCCTACTTCAATTAAAGCCACTTCATCAAAAGTGAAGTTATAAATTTACAGAGATCCTATATTAGTTGTTGAAATGGGAAACTCCTGGATCGGCATGCGCGGTTGTTGTTATAATGTCGACGGCAGTGCCATCTAGCGGTAAACGTGGTCAAGTGACTTAATCACTTCGATATGTAATAATCGTTAGATAAATAGACGTAAGAAACGCATTAATAACGCATTGTTAATAAAATGCATATAACATGCTGTTTTGTGCTAGTACATATCAAACATTTATGCCAGGACAAGCGTATTACGAATAATCAACAATTAGTTTCGGCAGCAGATGGGCGATAATAAATAAAAGTTGGGTACTTCGTGTGATTTAGCAATTAGATATTCGAACCCGTGACTTATCTCGATAATTAATTTGTGTTAATAAAATCTCTGAAGAGCTTAAAAATTTGGATTCTGTAATTTTGCTTCTAATCACCCATGCACTGAGTCTAATCCACCTCGGGTCTTCAAATACATAAATGCATTCTGTTGGAACACAGACCACTACCACATGAGTTCCAATCTCGGTGTGGACATATCTGAAGGGTGTTTCATCTTTCACTTCGTTTCATTACATTTGTAGATCGCTCGGCCCATTTAGCCTAAAATGAGCACAAAAGTGGCCGTAAAACATCATCATCAGTCATCACATAAATCCATTCTATACTGTTTTTATATCTAAAGTTGTAAGAAGAAAATAGAGGTATGGTCTTACCAGATTTGATTAAATTAATCTATTAACCATGACCTGTTATGTACACTATAATAAATGTTGACTAGCTTTATAGAAAAAGCTTAAAGATACAATAAACACATTAAAACTCGAAAGTTGTGGTCGTCATGTCTGACTGGCTGTAATTAAAGCTGAGATTTATTTTATCCAAACTAAATTCTACGACCTTGTATTATATATGAATGTGAAGATTATTATTCATTATACGAGTACCTCCTCCTACTAGAGACCTGCATGATCAAAACCCAATGTCATGAATGTGGTAATATGGTACTGTTATTACTGTTAATGGGACACGTCTACTACATGGAATGTCGTACAAAGCAGGGGTGTGTCAGTTAACAGTAATAACAGTAGTATATTACCACAATGAAGGGCTGAAGTTGATTTATAAGGCTCGGTAAATATTGTCACGTCGGATGGCATAACCCCTCTCTCGATCTAGTAATATATCAATTATTTGTGTAAGAAGATAAACAAGGGCTATTTACAATCTACTTAGAAGCCAACTTTTTTGTTCGTCTCCTAGTAAATAACCTTTTAGCTCATATAACTGTGTAAAGCGTCAAATTTAAAGAATATATCAAATATTCTACTTCTGAAATTTAATAATATCGCAAAAATAAAACTTCATTCGTGAAAAGTTCGTCATTTCTCTGACGTCATATGCCCGGAGGACTAGATTCGAAATGCATTATAAGCTGTTCAAATTTTCCTATTAATTAGTAAATCACGGGAGCTGGTCATTAAAACGTGTATGAGATCATAGGCCACACACGAAGATGATTTAAACATAGGAAAAGGCCGCTAGAACACCCTTTGTTAATAGCAGATACCCAGGTGGAATATATCATTGATAGGATGACAAAAAATGTTGGTGAATGTCATTGTCATTTTTAGGGTTTGAAAGTCATTTTCATGGTCATAAAGGTCACCAAGGTAAAAAAAGGTGTATTTATCTAAGTAGTTTATAACTGTCATAAAAGCATGATATGATAATTGACACAAAAAATTATTACGAAGCATTCGTCAAAGATGGCAGCCACTTTTTTCCCGAAATGGCGGCTAATTTTGTACTTTTTTACATAACTTTGCATGTAATCATTCGATTTAAGTAATCTTGGTGTCTATTTGTATGTTTTGAAACACGCTGAAGCCATTTATGCTATCCAAAATTCTCTACAGTATAATATTACCTTAGTTTTAGCCATTTTAAACACAATCCTGATAATGGACCAGCTAAACATGGAAAATGCCTGTAGAAATGTATTTAACGCCATCGTTTGTTAATAGTAGACATCCATGTGGAATCAATCATTCATGGGATGACAAAAAAGATGTGGGTTGATGTCATTGTCAATTTTAGGTTTCAAGGTCATTTACAAGGTCCTAAAGGTCACCAAGGTCAAAAATGGCGTTTTCGCAATTATAATTTGTCTAAGTAACTTATAATTGGAACAGAAGCATGATAATTGGCACTAAAAATGTTTTGAAGCATTCTTTGTCCAAGATGGTGGCCACTTTTTTCTCCAAATGGCATGACATTTGATAGATCTATAATCTTTCCATTTGAATCATCTTGGCGTCTATTTGTATGTTTTCAAGCATGCTGAAGCCATTTATGTTATCCTAAATCATCTCCACTATACGGTTACTTTATTTTAGCCATTTTAAACACAATCCTGAAGATGACGTTCATTATGTATATCGGTACATGTATATCGGGCCAAACCTCACCGACACGCACCTCAATCCTTCTTTAGGCCACCAGTGTCATTAACCTCCGTGTGATAACCGCATGGATGCTGCCCATTTTCCAGGCACCAGCAGATCACAAGTATACACTCATCGCTGTGATCAGTCGTTTTATGGCCATTTCCCACCTCGGGGGCCAGAAGTACACAGTCATTATTGCTGACCAACCACTGGTGTTGGTGTGGGCAAATCACAAGTTTGAAACTGTCATCTTTCTCGTGGGAGGACTCCACGTCTGCCTCAACTTCTTCACAAGGATTGGCCAACATATGGACATTGCAGGATTGAATGAAGAACTATTGACTGAGGCAGGTGTATGTGCAGCCTAAACCGCTCAGATTATGCTAGATGGCAAGGCCTATTACCGTGCTGTCAGAGGACATCAACTTACATACGAAGCTGTCTGGCACCTCAAGTGGCCAATCTTCAAGTCATGGCTTGCTGAACACAGCCATGAATATGATGTGGCAGTTGAAGATTTCGCCCAAATTGTGTGTCAGGTGTTTAAGAAGCAGAAAAACAACGCTGACCATAGAGCAAAACTCTGCACTGCAATCAACCATCTGTCAGATGCACTTCGTAGTGAGGCTGTACAGTCCCTCATGGAAGAGTCTGACCAAGCGCACTCTGATACTCCAAACTCCATGTTGTGGTCAGTTTATATGAGCATGGTTGAACACTTGCTGGACTTCATCAGATCTGAGAGGGATGACAACTGGATTCTACATCTAAAAGGTGACGATGACGATGAGGAAACTGTTTTCTGCCATTCTGACAGTCTTCCTTTCCCGCAAACAAGGCGTAATGTTAATGATGTGAAGAAGCTTCTAAGCAACTGCAAGGATTTGGTGTGTCCTGGTTACACATGAAGTCAACAGAAGAGGATGGAGACACCTACTCAGAGATTATGGACAAACCTCCATCTTTATGGCTGAACTTTACACTCCCCCTGATATTCCAGATGCTGACATAAAGACATGTGTGCTGATTAATGGCCATGCACTGATCCAGTCCCTTGGAAGCCCCATGGTTGCCAGACTTTTGACAACCTAGCTGGTGTGTTCTTGCAAATTGCAACACTTTACTTTGGAGAACACATAACCAGAGTTGATGTTGTATTAGATTGCTATATATAGGGAAGGACTCAATCAAGGGATAGGTACGATCAAAGAGAGTGGGCAAACAGAAGCCAATTCGCAAGTTTATTGAAGCACCACATGTCCCGCTTCCACAACGTATAGAGCACTTTCATTGCCTCGAATCAAAACAAGGCTGGTCTTGCCTAGTTCTTATCAGATGTCATCATGATTAAAGGCAAAGACCAACCAGGGTGATATGAGATGGTAACGGGTGGTGGGTATATCAATGCTATCGATGCAATATCGACGAGAAGAGATCAAACCAAGCTTTCAGGAAGAAACCACGAAGAAGCGGACACGAGGTTAATCCTGCATGCGTGTGAAACCAACAACTGACAGAGGATATGAAGGAGTACAGGTCATCTGTAGAGACACAGATGTCCTGCTGCTTCTGGTACACTTCGTGTCTGTAGTTGAAGTGTGAATGATCGCTGGGACAGGCAAGAAGCGGAAATGTTACCCAGTACATGAGGTATTTCAGCGACTTACACAGCCTGCGAAGGACACCCAACTGATCTTCCATACACTGACAAGCTGTGACACTACTTCAGCCTTCAGTGGTCAGATGAAGAAGTCCTGCTGGAAAACATTCCAGAAGCACCCATTTCAAGGTGTTGCCTCCAACTAGAGATGCCCTGGACCTTCATGCAATACCTGCTAACTACAGGCAAATATCTGGTTGCAAGCAAACAAAGAACACATAGATGTTCCAACCCAAGTTGCCACCACTGCCTAGAAGAGGGATGCAGCGTCTCTGACAGCAATCTAGACTCCCCCTATCTCAGATGTCTGCGTGAAACTGGTGACATGTAGCTGCAAGCCAAAGTGAAAGATTGCCCGATGTTCCTGCTTCAAGAAGAACATGCAGTGCACTGCGTCATGTAGATGTGATATAGTCGGCTGCTGCAATCCAATTGGACAATAGACATCTTAATACTTTACCGTTTACCATACTTTAGATATATGTGCATACAAATTGTACTAAAATAGCTTCATATATGATAATTATATATTTAAGAGGACTAAAAAGAGCATAAAGGCTTCAGCATATACAAAAACATACAAATAGACGCCAATATCAGTCAAGAACTGCAACACTGGTTGTCATCTTGGAAAAAAAGGCCGCCATCTTGGATTTTCAAATGTTTTTTTTTTGATTTGATGAAACCCTCAAAATATCCTTTTATGCCAATTATAATCCTTCTGCTGCAATTATAAACTACTGACACGAATAAACTTCTGAAAACGGCAGTTTTACCGTTGTGACATTTATTACATAGGAAATGACCTTAAAACTCAAAATTGACAATGGCATCCACTCACATCATTTTTGTTATCCTATGACTGATTTATTCCACATGGATGTATGCTATTAACAAACAATGCCGTTAAAAAGTTTGCTCATAGTAAAACGATTACATGTATATTGCTTAGAATGATATGTGTTAAAACAATTATTATGATGTCAATTTGGCACCACATCGCTTGTTCTATACACGTACGTGCTTGTTTTTAGTATTTGATATACGATTTGCTGAAATTAAAAAAAAGTTCCAATATGCGTTGTTTGTGCGTTTGTGCTTTTGTTTGTTTGTGCGTGCATGTGTGTGTGTGTGTGTGTGTGTGTGTGTGTGTGTGTGGTGTGTGCGTGTCGTGTGCGTGCGTGTGTGTGAGTGAGTGTGTGAGTGTGCGTGAGTATGGATGTTATTCGACCTTTGTCTATCTATTACTATAGACACCAGACAGATATAAGTGAATCGTTTTATGATTTCAGGTAAAAAGTTGGTGCAATATAAAATATAGGAGACTGGACTATGATAGATATCCTGAAAACGTGAAGCATCCCGTCAGCTATAGCTTTAAATCTGTTATCATATACGTGAGTAATATGTGTAGTTAGAGGTAATGATGTTAAACATATGTTTACACATGCATGCATACATACTAGAGCCCTGCACGGGTTGGGTTAACCCGTGGGTCGGGTTGAAACGTTTTCTTCGGGTTACGGGTTCGGTTTGGGTTTAAGTCTTGTGGGTTGGGTTCGAGTTATTGTTTTGTTGGTTGGGTTAGGTATGGGTTGCTTGAAAAAATATGGTTTCCCCAAAACCATGTTCATCCACCTCCCGTTATTCAGCCACTGCCAATGCTTACGCAATACGAATACCATACATTGCCATATTAATACCACCCGCTATTACCACTACAGCGAAATTTTCTGGTATTCTGTGATTCGATTGACAAGCTGTCAGGGTCATTATGTGGCGATCATGACGGTCTTAATAGTACTATCAGCGATAGATTAAATGAAGCAATAGTTGGGGTTAACTAGGACTGAAAAGCCATGTGTAAAAAATCAACCGCAAGGCTGACCGTCAAATATGCCTCCACTCTAATAACGCTTTCAGCCAGGTCCCGAAGTTAGCATAAAAGTGAGGTTAGACTGCACAGCTTACTCCAAATGTGCTGGTCAAGCGACAGCCTGGGAATACTTCCCGAAATACAAGCAAGCAATGTCAGTCACACTGCCTTCTTTCATTGCTGATACATGCTGCGGGACATTTGTTACTATTGGATATTAGTAGATATTGTGTTTTATTGAAGACATTTATTGTATTCTAACTGATTGGAAGTTCTCTTATGTTTTGAATAGACATGATTTTATTTCAACTACTGCTACTGAGGAATACGAACGGATAAATTGGTTTAATGAGCTTTGTGTAGTGTTAGTGGGCGGTGAAGCGCGACGTATGGTATGACGTACAGTAGCTTAAGTTTACAGCTATCTGGCACCGATTGGTAATTAGTTAAAACAATGTCTATATACTAATCACAAACTCTGGTAGTTTGTGGGTTACTAAAGGGACGGTTCACCCTGAGATAATATTACTTAAATACATAATGCTTATAATAGTATGACAAAAACTTCCCAATAATAATCACGAACTATACTTGATATCATAGATATAAGGAAATAATTCCACTTACTGGAGGGCCGCCATTACGGCTGCACCGGAAGCCAGATTCGAAGGCGGGAAGGAGAAAAGTCAAGTGCTCTGACAGTGTACACGGTGCACGGACAAATGCCCACTGGACAAATGCTCACGGGACAATTGCCCACTGGACAAATGCTCACCATTAAAGTGGGAGATTGGACAAATGCCCACCAAGAAAAAATTGAATAAAAGAAAGAAAAAAACATAAATGAAAAATAAATAAATAAACGACAAAATTAAACGAATTTTCTTTCCATTTTTTTTTACATTCTGAATCATGAATCATGATTGCAATGAAAGAAGCTCTCAATATAATATGATTGTAGTCATGGATAAGGACAATACAAAACATTCCAATTGATGATATAGAGAAGCCTAAAGATTACAGGACTTCAATGAAGGAATCAATTTATTTTACTTTAATCTTCTAGTTCAAGTTCAATGCATTTGATTTATATGGCTTCTAAAGATTTCAGTTAAATGTCAATAGTAACTTGTCCGGTGGGCATTTGTCCTACAACCGGAGTACACAGGGTTCACATAAGAGACACCGGTTATTTTTCCCGGTTCTCCTCTCGCTTTTTTCGATGATTCCGCTCTCTTCGAAACAATCAGAATCATCTTCATCTCGTAATGTTCCTTCCGGCTCAAACTGATATGACTGCATGTCAGTCATGATGTAAATATAGCGAGATTACTACGTCTTGTTCTGGAATTAGTTTTGGCTAACACTTGTTTACATGCTTATAAATGGTTATACAGGTTTCCGGTCAAATTACTTGCTTCGAAATGGCGGGGCGCACAGGCCATTAATAGTTGATTAATCAGCACTTTGAACTAGATTATTGAATATGCGGGTGGTCGTTTTCGCATTTTGACATCAATTATGATATTTGTGAGCACTTTAACTATATTTTCATAGGTCGTATTCTGTATATAAATAATGGAGTTCGGTTTATTTTAATATCCTCTCTCTTTGAATACAACAAGAAAGCTGCTATTTGAATGATATTTTAAGCATATATTTTTCCAATGAATCCCGTAAAAGCCGGATTAAAATGGCGTAAGAATTTTTAGCGTTGAGACACGTTAGTCGTAAAATTCAAAAGAACCTCTCCATCCCCCCCCCCACACACACAAACAAACAAAGGGTTTGGGAGTAATTGGAGTGATGTCAACATCAATGTATACATATTATACACATTTTTGTTGACAATAATGGAAAAGGCTGGTTCCAAAGATTCCGTTGACACAAACTCCATTCCGATTATGCATTATTTACATATAATCTCCCCGGATGTCGTCTCCATCCTAGGAAATGCTACACGAACTGGAAGCCATATTTTGGATAGATGCTAGCATCAGACCGAGAGTGACCAACTTATCCAGATGGACGGAAGTGTTTGATGTGGCAAGAACCAGCGGCGTCGTACAGTTCGATCACACGGGCCATAATATATACCACTGTACACATCCAGCAATGTTCTCCTACTTACCGGCTGATCCAGAATCGACGAAGAACACCGAAATGCTAGGAGCGGGCGCGATACTGATATATCGTACTGAAAAGGTATCTAGTTATGAATATTAATGGATATGTAATATTTCGGTCTTCCTTAATAAGGTTTGGAAATACCGTGTACTCTTCCCCGAACCAAATCCGACAAATCCGAAGATCAACAAAAAATATTTTAAAACTTTTAGTTTGAGACCCTTTTACGGATAACCATTTGGGATCCTGATGTGGTTAGGATTTAGTGTATTATTCATAGAAACTACAATTAAACCGTCATGGTAATCCTTATACGAAGAATTCATATCACCAGCGAACTACCTGAAATGAATCTCTTATTTGATATCCAGGTTTACTGGGAAATCGTTCACTGGCATTACTTATGCGGCCTGACACCGGACTGCCTGACGCCGCCAGGTCACATCTCGAACTGTGACAAAGTGACACCAAACGTGACATTTTGTCACAGATACGACCAGTCATCGCTGGATATCTTAGTGACGAACTCTCTGTCTCATAACAGGACCTTATATACGGCTCCGGAAAACTTCATCCTAGTTCAGAGATATGTAACTAGCAACTTTCCTCTAAAGAAATGCAACACCGATAACATGTCTGCCTAAAAAATAAATCTATTTATGAGCTGTGCTTCTAATAAAGTCATCCCGTACTGCACAGCAACGACTACACGAAGTAATATTTTCTGAACCAACTCAAACGACCACGACGTTGATGTTTCATGTTTGCCTTTGATTTTCCGGACTATTTTCCGAACTTGAATTAAATTATGTCTTTTTCGGGGGAAATGAAAAATTCACTGCTTTGTATTTATCCGTTGATTATTTAGCACTGAGGTCAATTAATTGGATCGAAAGAAGAAGTTGTATGTGGAAGGGGGATATCTTAAAATTGATTTTAATTTACACCGTATATCCAGTTTGTTCCACGAGTGAGATGGTCTTCCTTGATAGCATGGACATAGTAGCGAGCTGATTAATGGAGATTACTCAGCATTATAAATAGTTCAATATGACCGTTATGATGAAAGATGTTTACTTTTTATAATTTGTTCGAATCTCGGCGTGGGCATATCTAAATTGTGTTTCATCTTTGACTTCGATTCATTTCCTTTGGAGGTCGCTCGGCCCATCTAGCCCACCATTTGCCCAAAAGTGGTTGTAAAACACCAATCATCATCATCGCCGTCTAACCAGCCAGTTGTTAGAATCGAACCGAGCTGCTTCTTGTTTCGCCTACTAAGCTCGTCTTTTGGTATTCGTCTTTCGTGACTATTTTGTTGGAGATGATTACAAACTAAATAAGTAGACTAACTGATGTGAAGTTGAAAATCTGAATAATAAAGTTCTTAAAAATACATCATTTTAAAGTAGAGAAATTAAATGAAACATCTACACACTTTTAGCATTTAGAATAATCTACTCGGGCATCTCGGCTGGTTATTTGAAGCCTATATACATTGATATAATTGAGGGATAATTTTATTTTTCCGATTTAAAACTCGTCGCGCCTAAAGCATATAGAGTCGAGTGTCTACTACCCATAGAAGCTACACACTTCACTTTAAGTTCTCGTTACGAAATTAGCTAGAAAATGACGGATCTAATATGGTCACTTCAATTGTGATTTACTCAGTATTCGCTAGAGGCGCGACCTCCAATCATAACGTTCCCAGCAGCCATTCAAGTTTTTGCTATCACCGTCAAGTCATAAAGCCTTGCAGTCATGTGTTCTTTTCCAACTTATACCCAGTAGGTTGCATAGAAGATGACCTTGCTTCATTACTATATTCCACGTCTGCGGACGAACACTTTAACCTTCATACATCGTCAAAACAGAAGCCGAAATTCGAAATGTTGTAACTGGTCAATTGGTAATACCAACTGGGTTTAAATCCCGGCCCGTATGCCTCAGCCTAATCAGTCCTATGGATAACACATCTCAAGGCCTCACCTCATTGCTTTTGGACATGGTCTAGCTTGTTTTGTATACCTCGCGCACAGAATTAGCCGCAATACAGCGACCTTTATTTGTCCTGGAAATTATCAGCGCGTAAATATGGAATTGTAATCGACTGTATTTGATTAAACACGTTGAAACTCTGAAAGTTGCACAACTTCTTAGAGTATTATTACTTTCAAATTAAACATACTTTCAAATTTTGCGCGACATTTTTATTTTTGTATTTTACTATAGATACTTCATAGATAAATACAAATTATACTTCTATCATAAACAATTAATTCATGACGCAAACAAATAAATCACCCACGTACATGTAATCTTATAGATATAATATTAACACAGATAGAATACGATGTTGTGGATAATTCTGCAGCAGAAGATAAGATAAACGAAACTCTGAATTAACAGTTGTAATCTATATACACTGATACCAAAATCCTTACAATATATTATAAAGGAACATTATTACAAACCGACACCTGGTGCATAATAGCAGCTGGTAGGACGAATTTGTGACAGCTGCTTTGATATGTATGATCCTCAAAACTGTTAGGTAAGCATGGAACAGCTGCTCTGTCCTACAAGAAACCACACCTACCTATTCTACCCATGGGGTGACATAATTAAACCAGGTCAACAAATTGAACTTGCAATAAACCAGCTAAGTGTATATAATGGACCCTTTTCCTGCTGCGCATGCGCTGAGAAGGGAAATGCGGGTTTTGGGTACGAAGTTTTGAATTGTTTTCAGACGAGATTTGTTAGGATATTTTTTGGTGACAAGAAAACGGAATATATCATCTTAAACAGGTGGATCATGATATAGATAAATTGGCACAAAAATAAATATGTGTATAATTTATCTCCTCAAATTATAAAAAATTGTAAATTTTAATTACAAAATTCTATCTTCTATTGGATTTCCATAATAAAAGGATACACACACACACACAAACATATATATATATATAATTTATTCCAATAATGCACGGCCCATTAAGGATACTTTGTGCACAAGAATTCGCCGTAAAACATCAATCATCATCACCGATAATGTAGTTAAGTAGATGTTACAATATACTGGATTTAGTTGACAATAACATGAGTTGTTTACAATATTCTATAAGTATACACAAAAACCCCACAAACATAAAAAAATATATACTGACACCAAAGTATACACAATCCCAACTTAACTTTTCGGACAACAGGTCCTGTACCCATATTTTCTAGTCCGCCCCAGACATTCTTTGTCAGCCACCAGGCCCTGCACCAGCCACCAGGTCCTACACCAGCCACCAGGTTCTACACCAGTCACCAGGTCCTACACCAGTCACTAGGTCCTACACCAGTCACCAGGTCTTACACCAGCCACCAGGTCCTACACCAGTCACCAGGTCCTACACCACCCACCAGGTCTTACACCAGACACCAGGTTCTACACCAGTCACCAGGTCATACACCAGTCACCAGGTCTTACACCAGCCATCAGGTCCTACACCAGCCACCAGGTTCTACACCAGCCACTAGGTCTTACACCAGCCACCAGGTTCTACACCAGTCACCAGATCCTACACAAGTCACCAGGTCCTACACCAGTCACCAGGTCTTACACCAGCCACCAGGTCTTACACCAGCCACCAGGCCCTGCACCAGCCACCAGGTTCTACACCAGTCACCAGATCCTACACAAGTCACCAGGTTCTACACCAGTCACCAGGTCATACACCAGTCACCAGGTCTTACACCAGCCATCAGGTCCTACACCAGCCACCAGGTCCTACACCAGCCACTAGGTCTTACACCAGCCACCAGGTTCTACACCAGTCACCAGGTCCTACACCAGTCACCAGGTCTTACACCAGCCACCAGGTCTTACACCAGTCACCAGATCCTACAACAGTCACCAGGTCTTACACCAGCCACCAGGTCTTACACCAGCAAACAAAAATTTGGCAAGTCATGCTACTTATTACAGACTTCATTGTGACGTAATTTACCTATTGATTTACTTCAGATTTATTGTGGAGAAGACCGGGGGGGGGGGCGTTATCCTTTTGGTTTGATTGTGATTAAACGTCAGAGTTTCGTGTGCTTCGTTTAAACATCCGCAAATTTTCTAAATACTTTCATCATTAGAGTGACCACAAACATTACGCAGAATGGCCCCAAAATAATACGGACTAGGAAAACAGTTTGGAATACCCAAAATGCTGCATAAATGAAGTTTTTGGTGGTGTTCTTTGGTGGTGCTCGCATTGTCTAACCCACCCCCAAGTAACATTATGGTTAATGATATTGTTTACTGTTGTAAATTACCATTTTCACTCGAAATCGTCTAAACTTACATTAATTCAATATTTTTCAAAGTATTATATATATATATATATATATATATATATATATCGATCCTTAGATGTACACACACATTGATAAACAAAACTCAAGACGATGAGTCATTATATTTAACATCCCGGTATAAAAATAAAGACCACTTTATTACTATTTTGGAGGAAAATCGCTTCTTACGTTTATAACTACCATTTTGGCCGACACAATCATATAAAGAGTTGAACACATTTTTCTCTGAACAATTTTATTAAGGATTTTAATAAAAATTGGCAAAATCATGTGTATGATCACACCTAAAAGTGCATGTCTCACTTTGGAGTGCACATCTGCCATTGGGTTGATTTCGATTTATCCAGCCGTGTTTTGAGCCGACTTAAAAATGAAAACGTCTGTTTGTAAATGGCTTTCTTTTCTGATCAAATGTAATTTAAAATGCTTGGATACTATATAATTCGGAAACTGGGGGATTCTAACTTTCCAATGAATCCTAAAACATGGCAACTATACTAATCGTAAATGGTATATTGTTTATCTTTCTGAGCAACTCCTGTATGGGAGTGACTGAAAACTTATATCGCTTCACGGAAACCTCCCAGAGAACTCATATAAAGTTTTCTCTGCACTTCCCCATCAATGCCGATGTGTCGTTAAACAACATTCATCCATCCATCCTGTATTCCTCCCAATACCTTAGTTCTTATTACTCTCGTCAGATGGCGCGTTGGTGGCGGAAATCGCGTATCACCTAATAACTGATTTGAGTTTTTTGTCGGCAGGTGTCGCCACACACACACACACACACACACACACACACATCTCTCGGTGACTGGTTTGTGGCCGGGATTCGTTAATGACACATACTTAACAAGTAGTAGCCTAGAATATAAATTTACATTCTATCCTGACGTGAACAAACTCATTTAAATGTGTACTCTGATACAACGACAAACAGGGAAGGTCTTAAATTGAATGAACACCCTTCCTTCGACTTATATTTTCAACTTGGCTCTCGTTTAATCAGCACAGTTTCTATGTTGGAATGGTTGAGTCAACCACTCCTCCCCCAGCACTCACAGGGGAGCAGTACGGAAAGATGGAGCCGAAATACTCCGAGGGTATCACTGGCAGAGTATATTATGTCCTCAGGGGATCTTTAACGTTCCCTTCATTTTAAATTACTTTAGTGGAGACGGCAACGCCATTTAGCGTGGTCAGTCACCCACGATGTTGTGAGCCGAGAAATTAATCTCTGGAAAGGTTTCTACAGTGGGTTACTATAATTGTGTCCAGCTCTGTATTTTATTTAATTAAGTAATTAAGCACATGGTGGCAGCACTACCTGGCGTGTCACTATATCCCAGTATCTCAGGTTAGTACTAGCACACAGCCATAGTTGTGACAGTGGAACACAAGATATTTGCTGCAACCAGCAAATGCAGGTAACTTAACTATAAACTTATTACTTCTACATCTAGCTGTTTATAACGCAATACTATTAAAGTTTATGATACCAATTAGCAATAATATGGATTTCTGAGCATTTGACCCAGTTGAATGGCACATGGCATGCAACCTTGGTTTGACCCTCGAGGCAAAATCCTGCTGTTGATCCATAATTATATTTAGTAAAGTAGAACGCTTCAACATACACTCCCAGTGTGTTGTCCATGTATTGTCCATACTAGTTTGGTTATTTTTATATCTATTCCGACTATTTCCTTAATTTAGGTCTGACGTTCTGTACAGTGTGGCAACCGTGTTCACTTTGTGTCAACTCCTGGATTCATCATCTTGGGTAATTGCAATTTACAATAGTGTATATTACATATATACCGTGTCAGATTAACATTTGAATTAATATTTTATTATATCATTCATCATATTGATATTATACTAGTCGTTTTAGAATGGAATGTATTGTTTAGTCGGATTTAGCAAATAACTAATTTATCAAATTATTCGCTCAAAGTTCAAGTACCTATTGTTTTCTTAAGTAAAATATTGATTAATTATGGAACAGTTTGACCACGTATTCTGATGAATCTGTTATTGAATCTAAAACCATGATATGTAAACATTCTAAATCATTCTTTTTTATTACATGTTTTCAGGGTTTCTTCCTTTCTTTGTTTATGTATTTCTTCATCTATGTCAATTGTTAATAAATCATCCCATCATTACGGCGGCCGTCCTGGATTTCTGCGTGAATGTGACGACTTATAAACACTCTCTGGATTAAGCCACTCTATCACTGGAGACTGTGGCCGTAAAACATCAATCATCATCACCATCTATCACTGGAGACTGATCATATTCGTTGATACAATCTCCCAATAGGGCGATATCTTATTTCACCTGGTTATACTTGAAAGTTAAAAGACCAGTGAAGAAAAATGCATGACGGTCAACTGATCAGGTAAGCAATTTAGTGGCGACGGCAGTGCCATCACCACTAAATTGATTAAAAATATAGGGGGACGTTAATGATCCGCTGAGGACGTAAAACACTGGCAGTGACCATCCTAAGTGACAACCCTCGGGGTATTTCGACTCCATCTTTCCGTACCGCTCCTATGTGAGTGGTGGGATAGGAGGTTTCTCAACCACTCCAACATAGAGTCTGTGCTGAATAAGCGACAGCCTGGGGATTCTCCACAAAACAACAAAAAAAGCAAGCAATCAACATACATATAAAATACAATTTCTTAACCAAGTGGTAAAACAAACATTGAGCACTGACAACAATAACTAACATCCAGAGATAAAGGTTTAAACAAACCGATTCTTCCTTCTCAGCTGCAGTATACATACAACGAAAGATGACCCCCCGGATATGAGTGATTACAGTATCGTCCTCTTTATCAGCGATTAATCATCAGCGGATACCTTGGCCGAAACGACTGATTAGTTGAAGCTGCCACACAATCAACGACAGAATAATATTGATGTAAGATCCTGATTTTGACAAATTGTAAACACCGGTATAGTTCGGTCTGGAGGGAGGCTCGTGAGGCTCGTGGAATATCATAAGGCATTGTTCAATTGAAGACTTACGAAAGAATCAAATTTAGCGGGTTTATGGGGAGGGGACTTTCAGAAACCCTAAGAGACAATCTTAAGTGAATACATTTATGTTTTTGCCTAAGCTTCTTTTCCCATTCAATATACCGATGGTTTGAAAGTTTTAATTGATCTACTCAGAGAGAGAGAGAGAGAGAGAGAGAGAGAGAGAGAGAGGAGAGAGAGAGAGAGAGAGAGAGAGAGAGAGAGAGAGAGAGAGAGAGAGAGAGAGAGAGAGAGAGAGAGAGAGAGAGAGAGAGAGAGAGAGAGAGATGGAGAGAGAGATGGAGAGAGAGAGAGAGAGAGAGAGAGAGAGAGAGAGAGAGAGAGAGAGAGAGAGAGAGAGAGGGTAGCCCAATGAATTTATTATCTGGAAAAGTCTGCCACTTTAGTGTCGCAGAAGGATAAATGTGTTAATTAAGCGATTTCCAACGATAATGAACTGAAGTGAAAGATGAAACACCCATCAGACATAACCAGACCGGGATTTGTAACCGGGATATTACTATGTGTATTAACAAGGACAGCTAGAATATTATTATGGTATTTGTTACTTGTCACGAAAGTCAGAGGTACATCATTAAGGCAGAGAGTTGGTACAAATAAACCATTCGGTGAATTTGGTTTGAAACACATATACTTTTCTCATTAAAAATAAGAATATTTGAAACAGCAAAATCAGTACATATATCTAGCAGTTCCTGAAGAGCTGAAGGTGAGGAAGCTATGATACAGGTATCACCCGCTTAAATTAAATGATTTATGATCATGTCATTCATACTACAACCAATATAACTCTGGTTCAAGTTGCAACTGAGCTCGTCCATTAAACAACACGAGTGACATAATTCCACCCTGTCTTACACCATTAGACACAGTAAAGAATTGGGAGAATTGGTTACCCCAACGTACACAAAATGTGTGTTGACATTACCAAAATACGAGAAGACGGATTAAAGTAACATCAGTATTACGTTTAATAAGTTTCTTAAAGTGACACCAATGATTATTAGGATCAAATGCTTTTGAAGCATCAAGATAACATTCATAGAGATACAAGATAACATATATATATATATATATATATATATATATATATATATATATATATATATATATATATATATATATATATATATATGACTATGAAAGTGTTGATTATAATATTATGTTATCTGCTTGGGAGTGTACACATACATGTCTGTACGATATTTACTTTTAAATCCAAACTGATTACTAGAAGTTTCCAACTGAAACTGTAGTCTATCCAACAATAAGAGTTCCAAGATCTTGGAATCAACACTGGTAATGGCAATAGGCCTGTAATTGTCTTTGTCTGTAATAAGACCCTTTTTATTCTTTGTAATAGGAACAATAATAGTCTCCTTTAGCTTACAGGGTAAATAGTTGTGTAGAAAAATTGCATTTTTTATTTATTGGGAGAATGTCTAAAATTAAAGATATTTTTCCTTACTAGATTGTATTAGTGTAAGCTATAAATTTTTAGTGTTAAATAATTAAATACCAAAAAAATAATAATAATAATAATAATAATGAAACTCACATATATAATTATTATGATTTATTTTGTTAGAGGTTTAGGGAACGAATAAATGGGGTTATATACAGTAACACACAAACGAAAATGTCATGACAATTTAAAATACTATAAATTAACATTATTGATCATCTCTTATCACCTAATCTGAGTTTAGTAAAAATAGGTAATATACAATTAATGGGCCCCTATGTGTCTACCATCAGATGGCGCTACTATACTGACCGAATTTATATATTAGATTGTTTGTTTAATTTATATTGATTTACGACATTCTAAAATAAAGGTATTGAATTAGAGAACAGTAATTATACAGCAATATTATCAGCCCTGAAGTCAACGTACACACTTCGTCCAATTTAAATATGTTTGGGGGTGGGTTGGGGGGGGGGGGGTTTATGCAACGCGCAGCTGGTTATTGGTTATAGAACTACAGTCAGAATCCGTTAATCCGACAAGGTTTGTCACATGATAATATGTCGGATAAACGAGAATGTCGGAATATCGAGTCCGTGACATACCTGTAGTCTGTGTCACACATTTTTAAATAAAAAAGATATACCACCGTATTTAAACCAATATTCAATAACCGTGCGCAAGATTCGGAATGGCATTGAAGCCATTGATCATTTTGATGTTTGTTAATTACAGACATTATAAAGAAATACTCGTGTCACTTAGTCCACCAGATTAACTCATGATCTGCTCATTGGAAAGATCACACATTTGTGTTTGTAATTAGCTATGAATGATTGTGATTGACTATTAGATATCCACAGGCAATGGAAGCATCGTGTGTCGGTGTGTATGGTCGAGGATGATTGTAATTGGTTACGATATGGCAATTATCGCGGGTGGGCAGGTTAATGAATACAATGTTGGTGTGTCTTGCATGACTGAACCAGCGGAAATATTTGGCAACATTTTCGTATTGGCGGATTATCGAGATAATTTTACATTGAAATGCCACATTCTGTTGTCGAAATGAAGTGTCGGAACGGGGAACACGATTTTGTCGGATTAAAGAGTCATTTATAATGGAGCTAAATCCGTCACAGGCAATATTGTATCGGATGGTGAATTTGCCGCATATATATGATGACCACATTAACTGATTCTGACTATATACGTTTTCGTCAAACTGCTAGCAAGTATCAGGGGATCAGAACAACTAGTTTGGTATTATATTTTTAGGTGTTTTTTTTTCTTCTTCAAGGCTATTCCATAATTAATTATACGGTTATGGATGTTTAGAATAATACGTCGAGTTCCAGAATGTGTGGTGGAATCTTGATTGACGTTATCTAGCTATAATATTATATATGTGCGATATGCTTCATTCATCAGCAATAGGCTCCGGTCTGATGACCTCATTTCCTCAGGGAGTAGTAGCTTATTGGCCACATATGTACACGTGTATTGGCATGACTAGAGCCTATGGGAAATGAAGCTCACAAAATATACCCCTCCTCCACCAACTCACACACATGCGTGTGGTGTTCTGTTAATGTTGATACATATTTTTGTATTCGACTATAATTAAAATTTATCTAAGCTTATTTATTGAATTCCCATATCGAACTATAATTGTTTGTAATAATTGTTTATTTGGCAAAGGAATTAGTTCGTCATCGGATGGTTCTATTTTTTCAAACCTCTCAATGAACAAAGCAATGTGGGGGTCATCCTAACATTTTATTCGCGCCTTTTACGCGATGGGTAATTGTTGTTTTTATTTATGGTAGATCGGATAAAAAAAATTCTTTTATATGTCTATGTATATCATTCAAATGTAAATCAAAGATTAAGAATTTGTTCCTGACGCATGCGTTATTTATCAAGTCTTAACCCAATCTGTGAATAGCAGATTACTTTTGCCATTTTAAGAGGTGTGTCGATTTTTTTTTTAAATGTAGGCAACAAATTACTGCACGGTGAATAGATTAACTGTGTCTGTATCGTGGTGAATGTGAGCTCCGGTGGCCTAGCGGTTAAGTACCCTGGCACCCGGTCACAAGTTCGAACCCCGCAAGAGGTCGAAACTTCTCCAGAGATTAATTTCTCGGCTCACAACATCGTGGGTGGCTGACCACGTTATATGGCGTTGCCGTCTCCACTGAATTATTTAAAATAAAGGGGGACGTTAAAGACTCCCTGAGGACGTAAAACACTCTGGTAGGGACCACCCTCAGGGTATTTCGACTCCATCTTTCCGTACTTCTCCCCTGTGAGTGGTGGTGGAGGTGTTTCTCAACCACTCCAACATAGAGGCTGTGCCGAATAAGCGACAGCCTGGGGATTCTCCCCGAACAACAAAACGTGGTGAATTTAATGTTCAGCCTGCATCTCATTTATGTATATAGCGCTATACGATGGCGTAGCGATTAGAGCTTTTCGCTGCAAACCTCCAGGTTGTGAGTTAGAATCCGACTCACACCTAGCTCTCTGTTTGTGTGATATTTCCTGTCAGTGATATTTGTCTGGAGTGTGAACAAATCAAATCTAATTTATGGTTATCGAAGAAAAAAAATAGTCAGTTGGACAGACAGACAGTCAATCAGTGAAATCTGAAGACGCAGATAAGCCATATTAGTGCACATCCCACAATAAGGGAGGGGGGGGGGCCAGATTTGTGTATGTATGGTCTACTCAGATACAGTTTCGGTTTTCGCTCACAAATTTCGCCAACCAATCATGACCGTATACACCTCTCTGTACAAAAGAATTATCATTTATTTCCGTGGAAATAATCACATAATATTTCCAAAACACTTTTATTGTTTTAATCTAACACGGCCATGTGTAGCGTTTTTACTAATAGCTTTGGTAACGGCACTTTCTGAATGAACTCACGAATCTCTTTGTGCAAACATCCCGGAAACGCGTGATGTTTACATCAACACCAGATTCCACGTGCCCGAATGTAAATAAATGCCCGTGAAAACCCAGATGGGCGGAGCCTATGACCGGATGACCTAATTTATACCTGACGCGATTGGCTGGCGGCGTTCAGACAACGAGGGCACGTGCATTTAGCCGCCATTCGACACAATGACTGTAGTATTGTCTTGAGCTTAGTCCCATATAAACCGTGTTTTCCCGGAGATTTCTGAAAATTCAGCGCGCCCCCAAGTGGGAATATCATCATCCGGACATCGCCAAAAACTTCTTATATGTCGGGATTCAAAGTGGGCATTGTACGGCTCGGCCGAGCCGCCGGAAAGGTAGGTGAACGTTGGGATCCGGTCCCCAGCCCATGTCTGTTATATTGATTGTAGAGAAATGGCGACCTGGAAATTGTATAAGGTTCTGAGTTTACTAGACAAAGACACCTTTGGATGTCCAGTATGTCATCTGCTCGGGATATATGGATTTTATAGGAGGCGAGTTCGTTCCGGAGAAGAACGGTGACGTTTTCGAGAGGGTGTTCCTGGATTTGTGGATGGAAAATGAATCCCGGCTTTCGGGGTGTTATTCGGGCTTGTGTATGCTAGTGTGGTATTGATCGAGTCTTATCAGCTGGGATTTTGCTTGGTGTGCTATGTACCTCTCTCTCTCTCTGTGTGTGTGTGCGTCTCTCTCTGTGTGTGTGTGTGTGTGTGTGATAACAGAGGAGAGGGGTGGTCATACAATCAGTTTAATTAAAAATTATCACAAGCAAATAGACCTATATCTAAAGAAACAAACGACGTGATCTAGATATAGTATATATATATATACACTTATAGATTATAGAGATAATTAGGCCATACATTTAGCCTTAACTAGCTTAATGTTGACAGTGTCGTATTCTTCATTGTTAAGGCATTTTTTATCAGATTGATGAAATGTAGGTAGACTAGGTTGACATTTAAACAATACGAATGAATAGATCTAGACAAAATAGTCTTATTGCAACTCATTGAATGATGTACTGTTCATCTCTTTGTTAGTGATTCCTTATGCTTCGAATACTTTCTTTGTTTCTAAAAATGATGTTCTTGATTTTATTCGGGAATTAATATCATCGTTTCGATATTCGTGTTCCAACCAACCAATGATTCAATTGTTAGTGTTCTGTTTTATATAATTAGCTATTAATTATTGCTTAAATAATTATAACCCCAGTATTGCTGACTATGGCCTGACTAGTTGTAGTGCAGTTACCAACATTCATCTAGCAGGCCCCTACTTGGTTTCAATTCCAAACCTGGCTATATTTGAAAGTTGTTTCACCTTTCACTTCACCTCATTGTGTTTGGAGCTCACCAAGCCCACGTGGACAAACTTGTGCATAAATGCGGCTATAAACCGGTGGCATTTCGAATTTTCATGTTGTTAACTACTTCTGATGACCCAGTGAAATTTAGCTGGTCACAGAATTGTTTCTCCATTTACTCAGAGGTACATTTTCTGTGTAATATTTCTGTATTCGCTATGCCCAGAAGGTAGACAGCAGGATGGTGTGCTCCACCTGGTCGTGTCAACTACGGTGTTGGTAGTATTCTATTGTAGTAACAGGCCACCTGGCTTAGCCTTCAGAGCAAGGAAAAAGCTCTCTGACACCATCTTTGATCAGTGATATCCTTCCCTCAGACACTCCAGTGTATGACTATTTAATAGTGAACCACATGTTAGCCTTGTGGCATGTGGCGCGTGTCTGGGTCAGTGGGGGGGGGGGGGAACCTGGGTGGATGCAGCTGGTGTAGTTTAGTGACAGCAGGGGTTACAATGGCCTTACCAGGTTTCCCTCCCTGAGGGGTGTTGCCGTAGTTCCATGGATGAACTAACAGTAAACTGGCCAAATGGTTGTTGGTCTTTTGTATTGAATTATCCAAACAGAGGCCACACTATTAGCACAGAAAGATCCCCCCCACCCTTTGTCCTGCTAACTTTGTTTACTTGTGTCCAGTGATGCTTTCTTGTAGTGGGTCCTCCCTAATTGTTATGCACATAAGTATTAACTTGGATTCATTTTGGAATCAGAGCTCTGACCCTCCTAGTTAGGTTATGGCACAGGGCTAATTATCCTTTTGAAGTTGGTTATACTTTAACACACTGATGACACCTCAGCGTGTCCACTTCACTTATCATGCAAACTTGGTGTTATTCATATATGCTTGTCAGCAAGAGTTTTTCTGATGATTAAATTATGACTTCTCACTTGTAGATTTGAACTGCAGCGCACGCGCGTCATTTCAAAAATGTCCGTGCTGCTTGGCAACTTTTAACCTTGCTTCTATTTACAGTTTATTTCGGTGTGTCAGAAAACACTTCTGCACAGAACAAGACTAGGTGGCTCACAGGTGACCCGTGTTAAGGGGTTATTTCCTGCGTTTTTTTTACATTTGTCGTGGCTGGTACAAATATAACTATAAGTTATCATGATTTTAGTTTTGTCCACTAAGCTTGTGTACACAACATGGCAGGAAGTAAAATGTGTTTGTACAATATTACACCTGCAGTGGGGAATAGTTTGGATTCGTTTATACAACTTTTGGTTATGCTTTACATTTGTCCTAGTCTTACTGTTGTCATGGCTACCGTATGAAGGCTATTTTTGGGGACATTGATTTGTGGATATGATAGTGTGTGAGAGAGATTCTGATATATTAAAGTATGAATAAGATAATATATATATATATATATATATATATATATAATTAATGATTGGATTTACATTCAGATTGATAACAACATATATTATATGTCTATATACAACTAGTATATATCTGATTAAAGTAATAAATATAGGGAGGGATATTAAAAGACATTGACTAGAAAAAACAAGTATGTGTTTGACTTTTCACTAATAACTAATGCTGATTATACGAGATTGTCAGATCAGAATATTTTTTATTGTTATTGCAATATGAACTAGTTACAGTGTACATATTGTCAGAGAATATTATGAATGTGAAAAGATCGGGTGTTTAGGCTTTTGTTCATTTTGAATGATGCAAACAAAGTAGTAGGTTTTTGTCTCTGCGGCGCTTGGCATGGGTTGATATGACGGGAGGAGCAGGTGCGTGTATAAAGAGAGTGCTGTAGCTGGGCATGTTCATGCTAGCCCACTGCCTCGTCAGTGACAAAGAATTGTGCCCTCCATTGGAAGACAGCCAACTGAGGACAACAAGTCAGCTGGAACCATTGGTTACTGGCAGACATTGACAGCAAGTTAGAACAGATGAGTGTGTGTATGTGTCGGGAGAGAAAGGAAGGTATTATGCAAGGAAAATGTGCTCATGAGAGAAAGAGAACATGGCAGATGGTGTGTGCCTCCGTTAGTCATTACATATTCCGAATATTAGCTTACCAGTAGATAGTACTGTAATTAAGGAAACTTTAAATTGAGAATTCATGCAAAATGTGAATTCAGTATTCCACGAAAGAGCAAATGTCTTAACTAAATTTGACAGACATTTGTTTAACTCATAACTCCAGTGACGTTTGTCTTTGACTTTTCACTGCTTACAGATGCCACTCTGGACATCAACTAATTTTAGTAGACGTGAATGCAGGTTTTAATTAATAATTTTATGATTTTAAACAAGGCTAGGTGGGTAGATCAGTCATGATTGTTGTACTTTTTTTCTAGTGTTTGACCTTTACCATACTAGTCACTGTTTCAGGTGTGTGGGTGTGTGTATGTAAACATGAGTATCAGTGGTGATTAGTTGTACCATTTGTAGAATACTTATCATTGTTTACACAGCCGTTTACTGATTTCTCCGTCCAAGGCTGTGGCCGAAGTTATGGCCGACCTGAGAATCTATACTAACAAGTAAATATAGGCGTGTACGTTTTTCTTGACCGGCGGGTTGTTTAGCAAATATTGAAACACAATTTGTTTCTCTTACTACCTACCACACATAAAAGTGAAATATTAAAAAAATTCATCGGCTTCGCAGGTGACAATAAGCCATCTGAATATGCTAATGAATGCTGCTAGCATGTAATGCTTTATTTTATATGGCATATTTTTATCTGTTTTGAGGTCATCCTGTCATATATTACACTAAAGTGTGTACTAAAATATTTTATATTTGTTTTTTATACAGATGAAATATAGTTATTGATCTAGGGTAGTGGAATAAGTCTTTTCCTTACTCCGCAAATAGTTAACTTCTACAGGTGTGTGTGCGATGATCCAAGTCAGATTTATCAACATTTTTATTTCTTCTGCTTACCAATGGTGTTGATTTTCAAACGTCTTCATATTTTTATGCCATGACAACTGGGAGTTCACTTGGCCGCCATCATCTGGGCTTCATACATTAACAATTGTCTGAAGGATATTTCATCTTTCTATTTGTCTTTGTTATCTAGTGAGATTGATTCACTCATTTAGTATATCCGTACTATAAGAGTGGCTGGAAAACATGGATGTTTACCTTATATTCACTGCGTATCCCTTTTGGCTTAACTGTGAGTGCATGTTGCCTGCTGGACCATGATCTAAACTTTCATTTCACTTCATTATCTTTTGAGTTATACTTGTTCCATTTTGCTTGCTATGCGCTAAAAGTTGGCCATCAAACAGTATTTCACATAACATTTTATGGTTTAAGTTTTGTGAAGCTGAAAGTGTAAATTCCCATTGATCTTTATAATTATTAAAACAAATTGTTTGTTTTCTAGTTTTGTCGCCTCTGGACTAATATTGTCCTTTCTTTACAGACAAAGTACGCTTTATTGGATGAACAGGATATTAGCTTGGTGGATCAGTATGCTTTTGAGGTAAGCTTTAATTGGTGCTTGTTTGTGTGTATATATGTGATGATAGTATGTATATTATTCCACTGAGTGAAATAGGGTGCCTCCGTGGTCTAGCAGTAGCGTGTTGTACCTCAGATCACTACCATCCGTCTTCGAATCTTGGCATGGGCATATCTGGAGGTTGTTTCATCTTTGACTTCGCTTCATTACCTTGGGAGGTAGCTCAGACCATTTAGCCTACCATGTGCACAAAAGTGGCCATAAAACACCAATCAACATCATCATCACCATCCATTGGGTGAAATAAACGTGGAAACCTAATTTGTTTTATGTGTAGCTATAAATACTTCTGTGTTCATCAAATATGAATACTTTTGAAAAACACTTTATGTGATTTGGTCTAATAATGAAGTGGAGATCACTGTAATATCTGCTCTTTATAAAAACATAACAGATTTGATCAGAATAATAAGGCAAGTGATTATAAAAGTTCAAAATAAACCTGAATAGAAATACATCAAAATTTAATTAACCTTACAGCAGGTGAGTGTTTTATATACGTGTATAATTAGTAACCGAGGATGGATGTATGCCATTGTCTTCATTCATTCATTAATTGTGTATTGAAGTCATGAGTTGAGTTCTGTTATCTAGTACAAATGGTGAGTGATTTAAACGAGCAACACAGGAAGTCATCCTACCAAACATCAGGTATCACGATCATGATGCATGATATTACGTACGATGACTTCCTACAGGTGTTGCTCGTTGGTCAAATTAATAAACAGTCGCAGGTGTGATAACTGATTGTAATAACAGAGCTTCCAACTGCTATCTTTTAAGAGGGATTCCTCGTCTCGTCATTGATTCGAAGTCGGAGTTCAGTTTTTGGCTATAAAAAGCAGCTTTTGATAAGATGCCATCAAAATCCTGGTTTAAAGTCTAAACTGTATGAACCCCTGTTGTTGTCAAAACTCAATCCTAGTTTTTGACATTATATTTGTAGGTCAGAAGACTACTTTTAAGATAAGAATGGATATCTTTATATTGTCAAGAGTATGACTTTTAATAATAATAGTAATTTAGTATTCTTAGAAATGAAACAAAATAAGTTTTTGAACTGTGAACAAAAATTACCCTAAATTATGACAATTTTATCACCAATTCAAAAGCTTACAAGGTATTGCTCATTCACTATGTTTTGAGTAGCAAGTAGGTATTTACTTATTGTAATCCATGACACACTGATTGTGTGTGTGTTGGATTGAAAAATGTATTTTTTTCCTTTTGGGTTGGCATTCAGTTTAGATGGTGCAAGGTCTTGTCCATATCTTAAATATGGAAGGTGGACATCATGACTGAAACGGACATTAAAATGTGATCATTTCATAACATCAACATCATCAACTCTTGCAGTGGTTGGGAATAACAGTAATAAAAATTGCGTAGATTTAAATAATGAGCCCATATCAGCAGGAGCCAATCAAAGGTGATTGTTTGCAAATATTATTTACCCGCAAAAGGCGTCCATGAACGGGCAAGTTTTTAGAACAGAATCAAACATCCCAGTCTGTTGTGTTATAATATTTGGTATGTCAGGAACCTTTAAAGCTCAATTCTAGCTAAGGGCTAATGTAGATTGAATAAAGTGCCCAAAATGTCAGTTGTCACTAGCAGGCATTGTACAGTAAAACACCATTCTGTCCAGTACAGCAGTTGCTATGCAGCGCTACCATATCTGTTATTTTCAGCCAGAGACCTTGGTGGTTTGTTGTTGTGACTTTTCAGCGATCGGTTACAATAAATCCTGTTCATGGAACGGTGCAACTTGACCAAATGGATGTTGCTCGGTACAGCAAGATAACTCCGATTTAGTCGGATGTTCAGTTTTATCGAGTTCCGTGTGGTACCATTCCGTGGAGAATGACAGCGTGCATGTTTGGAAATTAAAAAAGTTGCCCATATTAACAAGTTTGTATATAACAAAAATTATTTAGTGGCATATTTTTAGTCAGAAAGCCGAAGTAGGGTGTTCACTTTTCGCTTGCGTCACAAATCCACAGCTCACACTGTTGGTACAGAAGGGGAGTTGCAGAAATTGTGTATATATATATATATATATATATATACCACCCTTTCTATTTTCAAGCCATCCATATTTATCACAGGCCATCCATTTGGATGGTTGGCTGGCTAAAACACTGTTTAGTATTGGCTTAAGTAGACCAGTGACAATGTACACATACAATCTTTGATAAAAGCAACTTTGGTAAAACTAAAAAGGTCAAGTTCTACAGAAGCACACTTTATAAAAGATTAAACACATTACATCGATAACTTTAAATTTACTCAGTATTTCTACTGAATTTAATACCAAACTGCAGTTAGTTGTGTTTGATTAATTTTATATACTGGTAGGGGGATTATATTCTAGTTTAGGTAGTTTGTGTGTGTGAAATTATAAAAAAAAGTCAGGTGTTATGTATAATGTACTCTGCTTGTAAATTGCAGGGCTAATTCAAAGTCAGACTATTTAAGATTACTGTTGTGTTGAATTGTATTTTACATTGAACAATGAATAATTGAATATTGAACAAGATAATATGTTTCGTGAGTGTTTTTCATTTAATAAACAGCAAACATCAAAGGCATGCTTTAGCAGTCCATGCAACTTATTGATGGCCTGGACACCTATTTATGTAGTGCAGATTGCATTAAAAACTTGTATTCATAAAAGACAGATTCAGGTTTTCTCAAGCCATCAACACGAATAGTGTCAGCCAATATTTCTTTTTTTTTCTTTTAAAAGAAAATTCTGGTATTGATAAGTTTCATCATGTTGTCTCTGTTATGGGATCATTGAAGTATTATCCATTACATAGTTTTCCTCGTCTACTCTACAGCTATTTAGCAGAAGGTAAAATCGTGGCCACACAATTTTCAGCTTCTTTTTCAGTTTTTTTTTGTGGGTTGCATGTATCTCAATTAGGCATTTGATGGCATTCTCAGCGAGCATTTATTTCTGCAGTTGATCTAAACTGTGTGCCATGATGCAGAAATTAGAAGTAGTAGTAGAGATTGAGCTGCCACTAACTCGCATCACCTTCTGCAGTTCCGACTAGTCCTGGTTCATTTAGTCTGCCATGTGCACAAAACTAACAGGTCAGACATCCAGTTCGGACTAATCTAATACTGTTCCTATAGTGTAGCAGTAACAGCATTGCACTGGATTGCAAACCTTCAGGTTGTAGGTTTAAATACACTTCACACCTGTGTTTATGGGATATATTTCCTTAGTGAGTGCCCCTTTTTGCCATATCTCCCATGTATGACCAGTACCGAGGCTAAACGACTCAACTCTGAACTTTTGACTCCTACCCATTGTCATAATGGATTTGAAAGCATATTTTGGGAATGAGATAAATAAATGCAGAGAGAAATAAACCAGCATTTTGGTAATTCCAGTAATGTTTCTGCTAACAATGCAGGCAGTGTGGCACATTTAATAAATGTGTTTTCAGTTCTGTTTGCTATATTTATTATCTTAAGTATCATGCTTGTGTGACTGAAATGTGAAAACATGAAATGTCCCACTTCACGAATTCCACATTAACAGCCAGTCAAGACGCCCCCCCCCCCCTGACCATGAGATAAAACTTTCCAGTATAAACTTGCACATTTAGCCATCTGATTAATGCAAATTTATGCCAAGTGAAAATTTGAGGTGTTTTTTCAGCACACACACACACATGTCACCGTCTGCATTAATTATTGCAACATTTCCTGTTTTATTTTAATTTCTCACGTTTGGCCTCTATTTCTAAGAATATTCATCAATCCAGTATTACTTTCACTGTTTCAGTATGCATTCAGTATTGATATAGACTAATCTAGCGAGAATGTAAGCAATAACTCCCCCCCCCAACCCTCTCCAAAATATATTAGTACAGACACATAATATTAACCCTGAAATGGATGATGTCAGAGGTATATCAGCTGTCGCTGAATCTAGATAAGACACAGTTAGCTTTTATTATTCATGAAATGTATTTGGAAAATATACACTCTGCGTATCAAGGTGTATCAAGGTGTAGAAATATAGATACATTGCTTATCCGATTCATATCCTAAGTAAGATTGGTTGTGACAGTCACTCGGCTATTAAAACGATGAGCGGTAATTGTTCTTTCTTGTAGGAGTTTAAATAAGTTAGTTTTATATCTAAGTTTTTTTGGTTATTTGTTGTGTTAGCCAGCCAGAGATAGAATGGCATGTTGTGCTAAGACTGGGTTCCCTCGCTGTATTGTAATATGTGGACTGTATAGAAGATCAGTCTGGCTGGTGCTTGTTTTTACTACCTATATGGAGTGTGTCATGTTAAGGTGATTCGTTGATGCATTGAGAATAGCTTTATTATGTAGTGTCTAGCAGGATGTAGAAAAAATTGTATTAACGTGTGTATGAATAATAATATTAATAACAGATATGCTTGAAGACAGTATTGCATTCAGGATGTGGCACACAGGTGTTGTACCATAGTGGATTAACTGGTAGCGTGTTCGGCCACAGATCACTACCACCTGAGTTCAAATCTCAGTGTGGGCATATCTGAAGGGTGTTTCATCTTTGACTTCACTTCATTATCTTCGGAAGTCGCTCGGCCCATTTAGCCTACCATGTGCACAAAAGTGGCCGTAAAACATCATCATAATGGATTAAACATGGTGGAACTTACATAAAAATCATGATGAAACAGGTTAAAAATAAAGTTAAAAAAATTGCCTGCCAGTTTACTACAGATTCCTGTATTCAGAGGTTAGACATTCCGATGGCACAGAGATTAGAGCGGTGTGTTGCAAGCCTCCAGGTTGTCGGTTCAAGTTCGCCTTAGACCCGTGTTTGTGGGATTTATTTCCTTTGGCAGACATCCAATAAATATTATAATGTATATTTAATAATGCGCCCTGACTAGCAGGAGCCATTCAAAGTCACCATACAAATAATATGTAATATAATAATACCCCCAAATAATAGGTCAATAAAAACCCTATAAGAGATTTAAAAGATATACATTATTTATCTGTGAAAGCGACATTGAACAGGCGTGTTTTTAGAACGGATTAAAAAAATTCAAGAGACGACGCGTTTCTAATATCTGTCGGCAACTTATGTCCCAGGTGTGTCCCAATGTGGATACTAAACAACTCAACTATAGTCAACGGTTATTGTATCGGAGACTTGATGCATTCATCTAGGAACACTGATTGTGTTGCTTCTCTTGAAGAAATATTATCCAATGACAACGTTTAAGAATAAACTCTATCACTAGTTCACAGGACTAGTTCCTTGGCAAATCTACTCGTGCCAAGATTAAATCCATTAGTCCGACTCCTAACTAGGCAAAACAAGGTTTCACATAATTTTTGTTTGTTAACTTCAATCATCCATAGATGTCTGGTCCTGTAAATTTTCTACTTTTCCAACTCTCGGATGAACGGTTGATTTATTTCCAGTTGCAATGGGTAGTTTGTGAAATTAAAGCAAAACGTGTGACAGTTAAAATTTCAGAAGGTGAATTATACCATATAATGATATATACATCAGTAGTCCAGTGGCTACTTTTCATTATTGTTTTTAGCTCTTCCTAAACACTCTATTCTGATAAGTCTGACTACCAGTAGGTTTTATCATGCCTCGTGTCGGGCTGTTTTCACATTTTACCAGCTCGGTCACCATTGTCAGCCAAACAGTCGGATGGTAATACTTCTTAATTAAGTTCACCAAACTTACCCAAGTTGTCAGCTGATCTGTTTTCCACTGTGTGATGCTAAGGTGTTCACTATTGTCTAATGATGCTGAAATATTATACGGGTCCCTTGTCTATGTCTTCTTTTGAGGATATGCTACAAGGTTTTGATTTTGGTCCTTCCACAGTTCTATGTTTAGTTTATGTTTAGACATATTGGATAACAATAACCTGCAGTCATTTTGTTGTCATAGAAACAGTAGTCAAGGTTTTCCTATTATTTGTCATATCAGGAATGTCGCCAGTAATGCAGCAATTATAATAATAATAGTATTCTAATTGATACCTTATTCAACTTTGCTCTAAGGTGCTTTACACTGAAAACATAAATAAAACATGTTCTGACTCTCATATTAGAAATACTTTTTAAACATTAATACACTAGTTTATATTATTTTATATATGCAGCATAGTTATGTTTTAATAACCTCATAAATTTTTTTATTTACTTGCTGCAAGTTTAATATGATTAGCCTGTTGTTTCCTCCCATATTAATTTCAGGAGATGCTTCATTTATATACCTTGTCATTTCAAGTCTCCATAATTCACTATTCACAAAATGCAAGTTGCAAACACTTGCATGTTTCTTCCAGATATATTTGGTATATTCCTAACCAAGAGAGTAACTTGTATTAGTTGTATGTATGTCCGCAAACATTACCAGTATTTATGTAGTTTAGAGGAAGTCCATTTGCTAATTACTCAGTAGCCCTCATTATTCAACTCATTGCTGTCTTCTTCAGTTAGTATATGATGATGATGATGATGGTGCGCTCTATTGCCATTATATCATGTAGACAGAGTACATCAGAATACAGGATGTCTCGTATACATGTACTGAAAGTAATTTAACTAAATTAAAGACACAAGTAGTTTAATTAAAGTTTATGTTATGGCACTGTGCTGCAAACCTCCGGGTTGTGGGTTCAAATCCAGCTCAAGCCTGTGTGTCTGTAGGAGGGTTTGTGATCAGTTCAGAGGTTAGAATGAAGCCGATCAATCAAATATTACAAAACTATAGTTTAGATCATAAACAACTAGAAGTAGATTTGATCAAAGGTTTACTCTTATGAAGGAACAGCACCCCAAGTGTGTGTGTGTGTGTGTGTGTGGAATAAGGCTCTGGTGAAGAGAATCTTGAATTGTAAATTCAACGTGGACTATTCATCAGGGGATTGATTACAGAACAGCAGCTTTTCATGCCTAGGAACATATAATGTCTCGCCAGACTCTAAGTCTCCATGGAACAAAACTTTAAAAAGCGAATGACCTACAGTCGTGGTGTCTGGGAGTAACACTCCCAAGTCAGATCAAGGCGTAGCTACTTTTCAGTTACAGTATGTTTCTTCAAAGCAATATTTACAAACATTAATTTATAACTCAATTACCACTATCTTCAAAGATCAGTTTGTACAATGGCCTGGTGTCAGGAAACCCAAGTTTGTATGTGTGTGTTATATATATATATATATATATATATATATATATAGTGTGTGTGTGTGTGTGTGTGTGTATGTGTACATCTAATGGTCTAGATGCAGATAACCTTGATAATTTTATGGAGGAAGTATTGTCTGATTACACCATTGCCAAAAAAAATTTATTTCCATTTTCTTTACACAGGCCCGTATAGAGGTGGACCCAAATGGTAATGGGGCACAGATCTTTGCTTGGGCCTTTGAGATCCACCGGGGCAGGAATTCCGGTCTCTATGTACACGACTTGCTATGGTAAGTTTTTGTCTATTTGTGGCTGTTCGGTTTTACGTTCATCCATAATAGAATGTTCTAATAATCACTTCCCTTACTAAATTACTACCACATTGTGAGCCTAACTCAGATGTCGAGTATTTTCAGCTTGCGTCCATATTTGGCATGAACCCAGTCACTTGCCACGACAGCCTTGGGTAGTACTCGTTTACTGGCGAGTGGACTGGGTTTATTGGGTACAATGGCCGGATACAATTATCCAGGCCTCTAACTGGGGTAATGGAATTGAAACCCATCATTTCTGATTGGCTGACAGTCCATCAGCTGGTTGAGCCTTTATGGATGCGAATGTTTGGTGTTGAACAAATGCTGTTTTGGATTGTAGTTCATAACATTGGCTAAATAGAGTGACTAATACATATATTTTACCAGTTTTTATAACACTTACCTATATTATTAGTGATATATATATATATGTGTGTGTGTGTGTGTGTTTAAGTTCTTTCTTTGAATGTGGTTCAGCAACGTTTGTTTATCATTTTGATACAAGATGTAGGATATAGAATAGAGTTGGTTTCAAAGTTTTTCAGTTACTTTACAGCCATTCTGAAGATTACTATCTTATAACTGTTATGATCAGTTAACTGTTCCTATATTTTAATAATAATAATAATAATTATTATTAGTTAATAACTTCTTCGTTATGTATGCATTAGCATACTGTCATGGGCTAACAGATTTAAAAAGGTTAAGTTTATGCTAGCTACTTATTCGTTAGTTATTTGTGGCCTCTATGATATATGTATAACATCCTTGTATGTAAGTATACAGGATGCATAAATACATTCATCTGTAAAGTGTAATTTGTATGATTCATTCTGATATAATATGAACCTGATTTCCTCACATCAATGGTCACTTATATTAATATCGTATAATAATATCTATAAATTAATATTATAAACATCTGCAATTTAGATTTATGTGAAAATCTTTACTTGCTACTAGTAGAAGTCTGTTTGTTCAGGTTTTGCTTGTTATAATAAATGAGGAGTTTTGGTGGGCTTCTGTGTTGACATTTTCAAGGGTCTTAACCGGCTTGCTTGTGTAAGTGAGTTACCCTACTTCTGGCTGGGTGTTGTTGCAACACGTGATACGTATCAGTAATTGACGCTCATCCAGCCATGTGTCTGACACATCCATCCATCTAACTCATCCTTACCTCGTCACCAGGGAACGGCACTGCGGAGGCATAGCCCCGGGATGGCGGGTCGTCCATCGGAATGGCATCACAGTGGATAATCGATTGGAAAACCTCGCCCTCGTCTCATCGAAAGTCAGATACGTACCCGAGGAGGACCTCACCTCAAAAGGCAACAAGGAACAGAGCCTCTACTGGCTGGCCATTCAGCAGCTTCCGACAGATCCCCTACAAGAGATTATGGTACGTGTGACGTATATATCTATATTAGATGCTGGTGGTAGTTGTCATACTAATTGTAGTGGTAGTAGTTGTGATAATGGTTGTGGTAATGAGTATAAAATGTAGAAGTGGTGCAGCCTATTTGGTTATCTTGTCATTGATCGTCAAAAATAAATTATGCAAAATCTTATCTCATTACTTAATACACATGCGCCTTGCATTCTGCACTTTGTGAAAATGTGCACACATGTTATTGGTACTGGTATTGATAATGGCTGTGATAGTGATGATAAAAGTAGTACTAGCAGTAGCAGAAGAAGTAGTGGGTAGTGGTCCAAGAAAATGATTATGGTCATAGTAGTAGTAGTAGTAGTTGCTATTGTTGTTGTTGTGTTTATAATAGTGGTGGTAGTTGTAGTAGAACAGTATTGCCATAATCGGTGGCTTCATCTACTACTGTCAGTCAGTACGCGCTACAATCATCACGTGATACTGTGGTTTGGATGTCGTGGCCCATTTTAGTTAACACAAATAACAATCTTTGTTATAATCACCAACTTTCTTCTCGAGTAAAGTGTTCCCTCGTCATCCACCGACAGAACTCCGCCGACGTAATCAAATGATTTGCAGCATCCATTATGGATATCCTACCTGACATTACTAGTTGAGACCAGCGTGTGTGTGGGTGTTTCAGAAGGTTACATTAGATCAGTCTCTTCCGTTGGTGCCATGTTTAGTGTTCGAGTTGTCTGATTCCATATAATGAGGCCTACTACGTCTCGACTGCTGGATGCTCGTAATTTCCAAGAAGCTGTGGTGATGTTTTGCACGGTGCTAGAATTATTGTACGAATTGGCAAAATGTTACGTGTGTCCGAGTCCGATCTTGTTAATTCAAAGGCATCGGTGTCACTAGCTCCTCAAGTTTGCTCTTGTTGCTCTTCACATTTTATATCAATGACTCTGTCCAGTGTTGTGATTTTCAAATCTGGTAGTGCAGCTTCTCACAAATGCTAAATTTTGTCTCCGGGCTGAAATCTGAAGGGTTTTTCATCCACAGTTCCCCCCTGAGACTGCTTGGTTCAACATGAACAACATTTGTTGTCGTTATCTTATCGTATGTACAATATGGCCAGATGTTATCATCCTTTAGTGTTATTTAACACTAACCTAGTGCCAGATGTTGCCAGCCATATTATGAATTGTGAAATCATCTATACATTAAAACCGGTCTTTTGTACCATCTGTCTAGAGAGATGTCGCATACTAATTAAACGACTACACTAGAAATTGGATGTGGCAATCTGATGGCACTGCGATAGGGACATAGTGCCTTAAACCTCTAGGTTATGGGTTCAATTCCGAATCATACCTGTTTGTGAAATGTTTCCCATGGTAGTAATTCCTTGACCAGATGTTCCAGATGTCATCTGTGCTGGCACTAAACAGACCACCCTCTACCTCACTCATTCAGACACTCATAGAAGCCAATGGGGGGCGATATTTGCCATAATAGATAACCTTTTTAAATACCAAGTGAGCTCTTCCATAAGCTGGTCTCCAAAGTGAGCTTTCACCTTTCTATACATCCACATTTTCTCACTGACTGGTAGTGTGGTTGTGGTAGTCACTCAGTTCCCTTGAGGGAATAAATCCTACATCCTGGTCCTAGACAGAATGTATCTCTGTATCATATAATCAGGTCCTCTCATCTGCAGCTGATACGAATGCTGAATGAGAATCCCCCAATTTCTGTTGACAGCAAAACAAACGTAAAGCCCTGATGTTCAATGAGCTGTGAGGTTACTAAATATGGTGACCATCCATTGTCCTAAATCGGGTACCAGAGGCTTTCTGCTGGGAGAAAAGTTGTGGCCACCAACCCGGTCGGTTTTCGAAGGAGAAAGCTGTTGACGCTGTCCCTTCTTCTGCCGATGGAGGTTTTGGATAATACGCAGCCTTTTCAGTTGGGAATAGAGTAGACGAGACCCTTACAAAAAGTTAAACGAGATGTGCTATGGGAATCGAGGCATTATAAAATTTTAATCCTAGCCCAGAGCTATATATTTGTTTTTATCAGGGACCTTTGTTACATTTGTCTTTTAGCCCATCTACTCTTGTTTCTCATAAGTTTTTCACCCATGAGCCATTTAGTGATTTACTAGATTTAGATCTATTTTTGTCCATCTGTTTCGACACTTGAAGCTGGCTAACAAATTCCAATCCGAAATTCGCTGTATCATCATCTGAGTCACACCGATTTATATTTATTGAAACTGACAGTTGTTAAATAGCCAAAGATAGAGCCCACTGTCAGTCTTAAGGTTTTTTGTTGATGTTGTGATCATAGGGTATAAAGCTGAGATCTTGGTACTCCACTTGGTACAGTCCAATAACATTTTAATAAGAATACTCTGGTTTAATGACCTCTAAGTCCGACACACTTAAATGCATTTGTGGGATATTTACCTAGGACGTTGTCATGACGAAGAGTCAGGCTAAACAAATCACTCACTGGCTCACTTGTTATGGATCTGTACAGTCTCGTGTAGTCAGCAACTCGCTGGTCAGTGGTTTTAGAAGCCGGGACCCGGGTCATTTGACCCGCCCTACTCTCAAGTAGAGGTCCGACTACTTTCTTTTGTAATGCCAATGAGACACCGCTTTGTGCCATTGTAGGCCCTTGAAGACTACCCATATCTGACCCTGATATTTTTTGATGCTCCCCCTCCCACTACTTTATTTCTTAACAAAAGCACTACTGGCGAGTATGTTATCAATTACAGGTATGTAATAAACGCTAACATCTATCCGAGTCAGCCAGTGCTCACTGAATCAAAGTTCCCCGTCTCTAATGCACAGATTTATCATCATCTAGCCACTGTGATTGATGTGCTCACATTCTTGATCCTTGGAGCGCAGGTTGAAATTCAGTTGAGTTTGGAAATCATCTCAAGTTGTCTTAAAGCAAATCCCTCAACAGATTACTCCAATATGTCACAGACTTGGCACCTATATCATTATTTCCTATTGATTGTCTACAGTTCTACAAACCCTTAACCTGTGTCAGGAGATGCTCTGGATGGTAGGATATAGGTTGAGGTTTTTACATTTATGTTTCTCAATCTCAGGTCGGCAATAATCCAGCTACTCATCAGCTGGTCTGGAATTAATATAGATCTATATTTTCTGGATGGTTTGTCATGTGATAGTGTTGTCCCCTCTCAGTGTTAGAGGATATGAGCTAATGTTCCGTCCCAGTTCGGTTATTATTGAGCACTTTCTTGGGATGATATGTGTTATTGTGTATTATGCAGACGGTGTAATAGGCAGGAATAAAACAGAATTTCCCCGCCCCCCCCTCCTAATTCAATGATGCCATTGAGGTGTAATTTATTTGTACATATTTGTATTTATGAGTTGATCGAATGTTCATTCGATTGAGGGTGAGAATTGGTTTATCCAGATGAGATGTTCATTGATTAATGTCATCTAATATTAATAAGCAGGAGCAGCTTAGGAAAGTGCTTAATCTTAAATCATTTTGGGCGTGATTTGCATCTAGAGACGATTGTTAAATGATCGATTTAAGAATTAGACAATCCCAAGACACAATTGATAGTTCACTCACTGTGGATCTTCAGACCATAGCATTGAAACCCATAGTCAATTGAATAAATAATATGATTTACTCGAACCTGACAGCTAATCCTCACACATTTCCGTTCATCACTAAGTGAAATCTCATCCACGCCTAATTTAGCATCCCTAAGTATGTGCATTTAGGTGTGGTGGGATCTAAATTATATTGTGTGTGTGTATTTCATTGATCAACAAAAGCTTTCCATTGAATCATGTCTTTTCCCTAGTTTGTGTCTTGTCAGCCAAAGGTTCTTGCTGAGACTACTTTTGTGACCAGAATCAATCAGTTGTTTTAAATAAAAATTGAGGTACAAAAATTGAAAAATAATTTTAAATCTGGCATCCGATTACTGGCCAGATATACAGCATTTTGTTTGATGTTAGGAATATAAACTTGGGATTGATGTTGAAAGTACCTGGAAGTATATTAATAACAGATTTATTCTGCTGTGACTGTCGTCAAAACTAATTTACAATTAATGCATAAATAAATAATATTTTGGATATTTTAGGAAAAACACTGTCAAATGTATAGTAGTTGTGAAGTATACCACTATATACGACTGAGAGAGCTTTTTGGGTTGCATTTATGTATTTGAAACAAATGCCTCAAGGGTGGACAGACTGTACAGAAACAGTGTCCACAATCAAGTCTCGTGTGTAATTATCCAATACTACTTCCTGTTTTGTTGTCACTGACTTATTATGTAGGAAATGTATTCAAATAATTACCAGAACAGGATGCTAAGTTGGAGAATATACTGGTTTGTGTTTATGGAGCAAAGAATGTTTCTCATCAATCTAAAACTGACTACTCTCTTGTTCTCTGTTTCTGCTTGGTTTTAAATTTGAACTCCTCTCTCTGTCACTTCCACTTTTGCCCATCCTATGTGTGTGTATGTGTGTGTGTGTGTATGTTTGTGTTTCAGAGAGAGACTCTGCCATAATTTCTTTATTAACAATAAAGAATTGGGAATGTTTAATGTATTGTTTTAAATGTCTTTTATCATTCCAGCATTATCCAGAATCTCTCTATCACAGATACTATAATGCAAATGGTGAACTAGTTGAAGAAGAAGGTATGTATATCTAGAGATTAACAGTGATGGAACTAATATCAAAAGATGGCCCTGAAACTTTGTGTTACAAAATTACCATATATATTTGTATATAAGATGATTTATTATATTAGACACGGTCAGTTTATCATTCAGTATCACGGAAAACTACCTAAATTGAATATGTTTTGAGCCAGACTTTATTATTGCTTGAGCATTTAAGCATTTCTGGTCAGTGGCACATTTTTATGCACATTTTTGCCAATCACGAAAATGTTTCTGGGATACATTAAATTCTGTGACTGTGGCCCCTTCACTGTTGTTGTTATAATCTCTTGCATATTGCACAAATTTTAAATGGAGCATCAGCCAAACAACGTTTTTGTTTATTACCAAACTGTACCTATTATCACTCAACAGGCCCAATGTCCTTGAATAAAACCCTCGCCTTATAAACAAGTATATACCGTACTCTAAATAAACTGGCAATGAAATAGTCATGATTGTTAATGCTTGCTGTAGTAGAAAGTTATATTTGTTTATTTTTTCTGTTTTGACAGATGATACCAACATGTATTATGAGTGTCACTTTCCTGCCTGTACCAATATGGAGAAGGAGCTACGAGAGTTTAGTATTTGTGGACGTTGCCAAGAAGTTAGGTCAGTTCTGATTGCTGATGTAGTTTTAATGCACCAAATCATGGGGGAAGGGGAGGGAGATAATTTGGATTATATGTTATCTGGATATCGAATCGATGGGGTGTTGAATTTTGTGCACATGCATCTCCTTACGTATACCAGTGCGGGTACATTTGCATACGCAAACAATCTTTGAAGAATTTACAAGAAAATGTATATTTTTAGGTAACTTTCGGGTATTTATATCAGTTTATCGTTCCTGTTTGAATTTTTCAGATATTGTGGAACGCAGTGCCAACAGAAAGACTGGCCGGTGCACAAGAAATTTTGTCGTGAACGACGGCGGCCGCTCTTTTTAGAACGCCCCCCAGAGAGATAAACTGTTGATCAATGAGTGCTTCATCTAGTCTTCACGCCAGGCAGTACACATGTTTCATCGCAGTACCAAACCTACTGTGTTCATTTCATCAGTCATTGGACAGGCGGCCTATCGTCTTTGCCAACTGTCAACACGGCCAACAACTTCTGCATCATTCAGTCATTTAACGGCGGCCAATGTTTGTCATTTTCAGTGGTAGAATCTATTGAATGTGATTGTTACTCATATAAATATGTGTTATGTGTGTGATCATTATGTGAGTAGCTTATTCAGAGATGAAGAGGGAGACCGAGAGATTGTTTTGAGTTTATCCTCATGTATTCAGTACTTGATAGATAAACATACCTGTCTTAGGCAATTGCACTTATCACAATTCCACTTGTGGTTCATTCACAATTATGAGCATCTAGTTCAAATTGTTGCTGTTCCTTCCAAGAGAATACTTCAAAAAAAATTATTGTGAAATGCTATGAAATTGGCATTTTTTTCCCTTTTGAATGAGTACTTATTATATTTGGCTATCATGCATTTGGATGATTGACAAAATGCTAGTTATCTTGGGTGATCCCTTATCATTGAACCTGAGGATATGTTGTTCAAGAGATGTTTACCTATTTTGATCAGTGTGTTTCAGTATATGGATACGTTTCTGTTGTCTGTGTTTATTCCATGTCCAGTTAAGTGTATGTTAATGAGCGGATGTCTATAATTGCTGTGTAATTAGTGTGCTTCGTTAACTCCGTAACTACATTTCAGCGACTGATTACAGCACTTCTTCTGTATTCCGTGCAAGCTAGCTACATTCCAAGTCGTGCTGACAATTACTACTAAGATCGGAAACTGCGATCGACACTTGCCTGGAAGCTTGTATAGCTGTATTGTTACAAAGTTTGATGCCATTTCGGTGGTATGGGGCACAGCTTTGCCCCTCTCTGGCCTTGCGGTCTCACTGTGTGTTTATTGATCATTGTGTATTCTGTGTTCGCTGTAAGTTTTCTATTTTCGGATGTTACACTAACCTAGTCAGTTCTTGAACAGAACAAATAACAACAGTAGTACCTGTTATCGTGGATAACGTGTTGTGCATGCATGCTTTTGCATGTGTGTGTATATCTGTATATATGTTGAGTCTGTGCTCTGTTTGTTCCACTGGAGATGTTTCTCTGTGCTGTTCTTCTGGATTGAGGCATATTTTCTACGAAAGATATTTACTTGTCCACCTTATCTGTATTCATATATGTTTCGGGGCATACCTAAAATTACTCGGGCAGCACACAATGTGAATTGGCTGTGAATGGTGCCAAGTTTGTTAACTAAGGAGATATATTTCCTGCTGCTTCAGTAACCAGTATTATGTCAACGAGTGTACGTGTTCACTTCAGTAATGTTTACAGGATGCAAAACGAAGCTGTTGAAACTGTCACGTCCAGCAGTAGTCATGTCTGTGATCTGTGTTGGGGGTATGGATGAAAATTAGCTGTTTGTGTTACGGCATAAAGTTAAATATACATACACATTCCAGTGATCGCCAGGTGGGGAGCATGGGGTATTTATGCTCGATTGAGTATAGCTCCTTTTTCGAAACAGGTCCGATGGCTTGCAGAATAATATTTTTAACCAAATTCGAAATGTTCGTTATCACCGAAGCAAAGCCATGGTGCCTTTATGTCAGAAATTTTACAAGTTTGTGACACATCGGTATAGAGTAGTAGTTGGATAAGCATATTACTCTACGAACATCTCAGATGCCATACTTCAGATGAAGTAAACAAGATGGATTATATATAAATATATAAGAGTAACTTTATTTAAATGATGACACTGTTAGTGAAATAGTTGATACTTATAAGTCATGGTTGTTAATTATTTAACAAGTGTGCCGAATATTTTTTATTAAGGTCAAGACTTCACCGACCCCCCACCCACCAAATGCTTCCTCAAGGAAGTTAAACTGATGTATTATGTTCTTCACGTTTCACTCCCCATAAAGTTGTTCATAACTAATTACGCCATGCCATTGGTCAATTGGCGAACTAGCCAATCTTTTTGGCTTTTGTAAAGAAAGTGTATCTATTCTGAACAGCGTCACCGTCTTGATCGCCAGCCGTGATTTGGTTTCAGTTACGCGATGCTAGTCCGTGTGTCACTGTGCGCACTTTATCAGCGTGCCATTGTATTAACTTGAGAGAAATGGCTGGTTGTGTACGTTGTTGATGATGTGTCTCTCTCTCTCTCTTAATTGAGGACGATTAGCCAGAGAGGATTTGATCGGTTTAGTTTTATTATTTACCATGGTGCACTTAGTCAGGTTAACTAGTATTGTAATTTAGCTTGTTTTGACTGCTATCTAATATTTTATCATGATTTCTGTTGTTAATTTATTAATTACAGCATAACATTAGAAAGGATGAATGACTATGTGTGCGTGCGTGTGTGTGTGTGTGAACGCGCGTGTGTGCGTGCGCTCGTATGACAAGCCACACAGGTAATTAACCAGTCAAACTGCGCATAATCACGGTTGTATCTGTCTCAATTTAACATTTCATCGTCGGAAGGCATTTAACTAATCATCATTAGAAGCGTCCATCTGGCTTGTTCTGTTCGCTTAACTAACCGATGACTCGGCACCGAGTCAGAAATCACACTCCCCGACACATCGTACGCTAGGTATTTAATTCAGGTGTACTTAATTACAGTTCGGTCAAGTCGTCGGTCTTTCTAAAGAAGGTCCAGAGGGAAACTGCGCCCTTCCTACGGAACGACTTTGAAGACGAGTGACCAATTCAAGTTTGGAAAGCCCAGTATTGTTTATTGGAAAAGATGTTGGCATTTTTACTCGCATCGTGAAACATTACAAATTCCATCAGCCGATTGTGTTTTTATTAACATCCTTTCATTTCGTGGTGCCTCCTACCGGATTTTTTGTATGGGGGGGAAGGGTTTTTATTTCGTTTTCAGGATTGTTGTCGTCGGGTTTTCTTCATAATTTCTGTGTGTGGTGTATATTTCTGGTCATTGTTGCTAACAATATTTTAGATTTTTTTATTCGTTTCATGTGCTACTCACCAACCGCGTCGATCTATGTATGTATGTATATAGATTTATTTATGAAATCGGTCTCCAGACTAACCAGTTTGTGTCAACTAACCCCCCACACACACGTGGTGTGCCAGCAATCATGGCGTGCCCGTAACAGACTAACACAGTGTATGCATGCGTGTTTGTATACGGAATAATTTATTGAAATAAAACATTAAAACAGCATGTTCCCTCCTTCTTTCTCACCGTATCCTTTTCTATGGTCACAGTCTAATAATGGTAGTTGGTGTGTTTCTGGACAGTTACCAGCTTTCTTAACTGCATAATCGAACGCAATAGACAGTTCAGTTGATTTTGTTTCTCTAGCTGTGTGTGTGTCGACTTCAGGTGCGTAATGTTTGGTTTGTACAAATTGGTACGCGTTTCATCAAATACTTTATGTCGGGGATAGTCACTTATATACACAGTTCATTCAATTTCACACACACACAAATATATGTATAGTTTTTTCTGCGAATTTTCGATTTAATGCTATTTCCTAGTTGCCTATTCCTAAACACTAACGCGCAATTCTCTCGCTTTCGCTGTAATCAGATACTATTTCGATGACGTGCATTTGTTAGTGAGATAGACGTAACAGCAGTGACGTGATTTCAGGTGGCCAACAGCTGTAAAAATCTGCACATTGTTATATAAATGTTCTTAGATATACAGACAGTTAGATAGGCACAACAAACGGAGTCTTGGTTAGGTATTAATGCTACGACTTAAACTGAAGGTTACAGGGTGTGTAGAAAATATAAATCGATCTCGCTATATCGCAGAAAACACTTCATTTATGACAACTTGCTAATAATTCCAGCATTCTTCTTTGTGGCCATGATGTAATCAGGAAGAGAATCGACCGGATTTAAATTTTCAGCAATCTGTCGACATTTCTCGCCCAGTTATATATATATAGAGAGAGATCAATAACTTCTGGGGATAGTATATGAAACGCCACTAAATATGGAATTTAGTTTTTGAAACGTTTAGAGGGTCCAGGCTAATTACGATTTTAAAAGATATCCGAGCATATATATATATATACAAGCTGTGCATGTCGTGTGGTGTGTGTTGTAGAAATAAAATAGCCACTTCATCTTGAGGTGGTGTTGACAAATGACTGGTACCTGTGCATTACTTTACGTTTCAAACACGCACACACTACTAGATCGCATATTACAGAAACACGGTGACCAACTTGAAATGTTGTTTTATGGCCACGTTTGTGCACATATCAGGCGAAATGGGTCGAGCGACCCCGACACGAATTGAAAGATGAGACACGTATCGGACATAGATAGCCCGGTCGAAGTTTGAGACCAGGTGCTAGATGTCTGTGGCCATGTGCGGTACCAGTTGTGCCACGGAAACGCACTGTCTCCGTAATCTGATGCTTTAATTGAAACAGCTTGATCTGAACTAGTAATATAAAATGCCGAAAACATTTGCCAAATTTGGCGCGCGCGCACACACACTTTAAATGCACATATTTCTGTATAGCAAAAAATTATGTAACACGTATCTTCAAAAAAACAAATTGAAAGGCTCAGCATATAGTATGTGTACTTATATATGAGCCAACAGCAGAAATATTTAAAACAAATCATACTTAGTTATAAAAGTGCTTCATCTCCGTATTCTTTCAATTTTGAGAAAAATAAGAATATTATATTAACTCAATCTGTTAGAAATATACACGCGCTTTACCCATATATATATATATATATATATATATATACACACACACACATTTTATCCACATTCTCATTTCAAGCCAACTTTTTAATTATTAATTAATGCACTCCGTAACATATTTTGGCGCTTTGTTGAATTGTTCCTTAATTAATATTGTAAATTCAATTCGTTTATTTCAACATTCATAGTACATAATTTTAATGAAAGCAACCACAGAATGCTGAAAATAAGGATGCTTGAAACATCCCCCTTAACATAACATTAAAAAAGTTAAAAAAATGTGGAATAGTCAATAAACATAATCTTTATGAAAAAACACTTTCATGTAGATCTATTGATATAAATTTAATTTTGAAATGATTAATTGTTGTACTTGTGCGTTATTTAATATGCAAATAAGCAAACAATTAGCGCAAGAATATTTAACATTATCACTTTTGTTGTAACTAGATCTAGAAGCAACAGAAATACATTATATAGAGTCTATGTTGTGTGCGCGAAAACGAACGAGTAAACATGGATTCCATGACGTCATTGAGGGGGATTCCTCGACGGGTATTCCTTGTCGTTGACCCTTCGTTGTCCCGTGCGCGCGTGTGTGTGTGTGTTCGACATTTCCGACCAAATCATGTCGAGAGTTGTGTTACTGGCAACCTCCTCCATCAGTGTCGGGATTGGGGGCGTTGTGGGACTTAACTACGAAGCATGGAAGTCCGAACGATCGAAATCGAGCCGACACACGGACGGGACACCAGATTTCTTGACCAGGTTAGCTTTGCCGATAGTGTCGGCGGCCACGACACCGCTGCCTCCGGGTTCGAACTTGCCCACCGAATACAAAGCCGAAGTGGCCCCGTCTCGTAGCTCGGACATAATGAAGCACGGCTTTCCCGGCTTCGACAACATTCGTTCGTATGGCGATTACGTGCTGTCTTATGATCAAAGGAACAGGACAGCGCACTGGGTGTTCGAACATTTGACGCGAGACAAGGTGAGCAGGAGGGAGGGAGTGAAGAGGGAAGAGAGCAAATTTCAGGAAGATACCACCATCCACGCTTACTTCAGGGCGACAAATGAGGATTATCATAAGAGTGGCTATGATCGCGGTCACCTGGCAGCGGCCGGCAATCACAGGTTTTCTCAGAAGGCAATGAATGAGACATTCTACCTGAGTAATATATCACCACAGGTAAATTACAACGTAAAGCTTAAGTGCATTTTTTTAAAGGTGTAAAATCCAAGTTATAGGCCACATGCCTGAAACGACATCCTGTTCATTTCTGTTACTCTCCAGATGGCATCATGTGTGATGTATTTGTTTGCTATACTGTACTAATACTATACTATAGAGGGTCTACTATAGACAATAACTAATAAGTAAGTTTAATTTGAACTATACACATATTTCAAACAATAGACAATTAACAAGTTCATATGTTCTATGTACTAGCATGTCCGAGGCAAACACCAAGACATGCGTCTGTATAATCCCAGCATTTGTTAATATACTGTATTAAATATATTAAATAGCAGGACATTATAGGAAATAACATTTATTCCTGAGTCCTATCAAATTTGTCTTGGCTCATCTTAAATTCAATGATCCTAATAAATCTTAACATTTAAAAAAACTAAATAATCTCTTCATTTAAAAGTGCTCAAGACCATGGGACATTTGAACAATATTATTTGATAATGATTTTGGCTAGCTTTTTTGTATTTATACACATGTAATTCATGTGCACTTTAATATATAGTTCCAACCTTTGTACTTCATACCTTGAAATCATCAGAATTTGTTTTAAATTGGTTCCAAGAATATCGTTTATCCATTAAATGTATTCCCCATCACGGAGCATGTCTCTAACAAGAGCAGATACAGGATTTTAATATTTTGATCATAATTAACCGTACACGAGTCCAGACAAAAACATCACGTTTAACAACATTAAAGATGATGTTTTTGTATGGATTTAAATAGGTCTATATTTTAATTTGCTTTTGCTGTCTTTAATCCATTCATGTTTTCAGAGCAGAATCTGTTTTATTACTAAGTTTCCTAAGCTTCACTTGTTTCTCAATTGAAATGTACATCCAGATATATTAATGATAAAGTTTTCGTACTGTAACTTGCAGGTTGGCAAGGGTTTCAACCGAGATGCTTGGAATTTGTTGGAGAAATTTGTTCGACATTTGACGAAAAAGTACACGAATGTGTATGTGTGTACAGGACCACTTTATTTACCTAGGTAACAATGGCAGGAAGTACATTTTATATAATGTGCATGTGTGCAATGGTACATGTTTACACGTACACACAATTTAGAATAAAAACTAATCATGTTGTTTCTTTAAAAAATATTTACAATAATTATTATATAGGTCACAGAAGTAGAAATCATTCTATTCGCCTTTCCACTGACTTTTGCTAGCATTTAACTGCAGCATTAATCCTATTTTGGATAAATCGCACCAAGCTTTGACTGGGTTATGGCATATGAATAAGCTGTCCTTGCTGATTTAGTCCTCACTCAAGTGGGAACTTCCATGGTGCAGTTGGGTAATGCTGTCTGTTATAGATATGTTACCTGTGTGTCTGTGAGATGTTTTTTTTGATTGTACCTGGACTAAGATTTCTCCCAAACCCTGTACTAGGTGTGCCAATGAGCTTGATTGTTTTCGAGGATATTGGTGCAATAAAAGTTTTGTTATTATTATTATTATCATCTCATTTTCAGGGCTAAGTTTAGCAGTCACTGTTGTGTTGATATATATGGCATTGATATATGTAGATATCTGTTCATTTTTTATGCGATAGTCATATAAATTCATATATTATTGTGAACATGATTAATAATAGACTCCTTAAGATGGAATCTGGATGTAACCCAGTTAGCTGAAGTAACCCAGGTGGATCCATTCAGTATGCATTTGCCAAGCATTTATAATGTATTGGTATTCCTGTACATAGGCAAATCCAGATGACATTTTGTCCATATTATGGTAATAAAGCATTGTTTATTAATCATAAAAGTTTAATGCATTCCCCCTTTAATTTACTCATCTATCATCCATTAAATTGTGATGTCAGCAAGGATCAATAGCATCCATTTTTTTAAAACAAAATAGCCAAGTTGCTAATTTCTCCGACACAGTTAAGAGACAAACCAGTGACAAACTAGTTTGGTTTCTGAAGGCTGATTTTGAGGAAGAACTATTTTTTATGCCTCCTTCTAATCCCATCTTTAATTTTCCATGGATGATATATTCGTTCTAACAGGCAATTATAAGCCGATGTAGCATAAGGGTGGAGTCAAATTAGCTTTCTTTGTGGCGTATTCTACCAGAGAGTCACACACCTTGGCCTCAGTGTTCTAGGTATGACTAGTGTTGAGGCTAAGTGAACCACTACACTCACCCACTTAACTAATTTGACCAAATTCTCAGTCATGGCCCGAGTGGCTCAGTGGGTATCATTGTCCAGTACTGGCCTCGAAGTCCTGGATTTAGATCTTATTATTACCGTTGGATTTAGGAAAACCTTTTTGACAGTTCCTAATGTTATTTAATGTGATGTTATTATTATTATAATACCAAACTTATAAAGTGCTCTTTTCATACTTAAAGCCTGTTCAAAAGCACTGTGCATAAACTTATGAAAAAAAAGATATAACAAATATAATATGATTATTTCATAACAATATATGTATAAAGCTAAATTGGGATATATATATATATATATATATATAAAACTGACTAAGAAAAAGAAAAAAAAAAGAAACTAAAGATCAAAATGGCTGGAGAACAAATTCGTTTTCAGCAACATCTTAAAAATGTTCATTGTTTTGGAATCACGAATGTGAGCTGGGAGTGCATTCCATAGCTTGGCTGCTGAACACTGAAATTTTCATAGCTAGATGTTCTAACCCTTGGAACCACCAATGTCACTGAATGCATCGACATAGTGTTCTTCTCGGTTGATAAACTGTCAACATGTCAAATATGTATCATGTAGGGCTTTATACGTGCACTCGATAATTAACAGGCAACCAATGCAGATCCTTCAATATTGGTGTAATGTGATTCTGACGTGATGTTCGAGTTACGATCCGTGCCGTCGTGTTCTGTATACATTGTAACTTGTTAATGGAGGTCTGGGGCAGTCCATTGAGCAAAGCGTTACCGTAGTCCAAGCGTGATGTTATAAGCCCATTAACCAGTGACTTACTTGCATCACTTGTTAAGTAACGCCTAATATGCCCAATGTTGCGGAGTTGGTGATAGCCAAACCTACAGATATTATTCAACTGTTGCTCCATATTTAGTGCATAGTCAAAGATAACACCTAAGTTCCTCGCAGTATTCACTGGTGTTATATTAATGTCACCAAAACAAACAGTAACGTTTTCCATATGGATGGCATTATGCTTAAATGTGAACAGCATAACTTCCGTCTTGTCACTGTTCAGTTTCAGCATGTTTGTATGAATCCATCCCTCAATGTCAGTAAGACAGTTCTCAATGAGTGAGAGGGATTGTGCTTTCACAGCATCTTCATTCGGCTTGAATGAGATGTATAGCTGTGTGTCATCTGCATAAAAATGGTACTAAAGTCCATGCCGACGGATAATGGCTCCTAGAGGCTTAGCGTACATGGTGTATTTCATGGGCCGAGTACCGAGCCTTGTAGCACACCATATTTCAAGAGTACTGGCTATCTATGACAACTACCTGGAGGCAGTCAGTAAGGTATGATGTTATCCATTTGAGAGCTGCTCCGGAAATTCCGGATACATTCTCAAAGCAACTCAACAAGATTCCATGATCGAGAGTATCAAACGCAGCTGACAGATCGAGCATGACAAAACACTGTGACAAAACCATTATCAAGAGACTCTAGGATATCGTTTATACCTTCAGAAGTGCTGTCTCGGTCGAGTGAAATCTACGGTAAGCTGACTGGAACTCCTTGTGAAGACCATTTTCCACCAAGTGGCGTTCAATACGTGTATCTACAACCTTCTCTAATACCTTGGAAATGAATGGAAGGTTGGATACAGGTCTGTAGTTTTTTAGAATGTCTGGATCGAGTGTTGGTTTCTTAAGTAGTGGTTGTATCTGGGCACACTTAAATACAGGAGGCACACGACAACTATCCATGGAGACTTTGACAATTGCGGTGATGATAGGGAGTAACTCACTAACACACAGCTTTAGAACCCATGTGGGCATCGGATCAAGACAACAGGATTTACTAGGTGAATTCAAGATGAGAGTCTTCACTTCATCTTCTGAGGCGTGAGTAAACCTCTCTTTGTGCACGCAGTTGGCTTAATGAGGTGAAGCAAAAGATGAAATGCCCTTCAGACATAACCCAACTGGGGTTAGAACCTAGATGCTACAGATCCGTAGCCAAACAAGCTAATAGGTAGGCCATGGAGATGATCCCTTATTTTATTAATTTTTTTTGGTGATTTCAGAGTTCTACATTCTGGCTGGTCATGGCTTAGGGCTTTACTGATTTGCAATTTAATGCCACTATTATGCCATGGCCTCCAGTGTAGACCAGCACCACCAGCGTTACCATTTCTAGCAACCCAAGTTGCTGATGTATTGTGGTTGCTAAGATGGTGGAGTGACTAGAGCATTGCACTGCAAACCTCCCAGTTGTGGGTTCTAATCTGAATCAGTTCGTGGAATGTTTCCCTTGGCACTCACCCATTGGTCATGTGTCTCGAATGTGACTAATGTCGAAGCTAAACAACACAGATCAATTCAACTCTGGATGTTGCATAATTCAAAGTAATCCATAGCTGTCTAACAGTTATTTTCATTTATGAACCACTGAGCAGTGGCCAGTTGGTGTATATAAACTAGGAACCTCTCAGTATTTAGCCTACCATCTTAGACCCAAAACAACCAACCTGTTCATTTTCGGCAGATTATTTTCATCGAATCTGTTAGATTTAAAAAAAATGAAATTTTATATTAATAAATATTAAAAATACAGTTAATTTATTGAAGTGCATTTACTAACAGGAGCCATTCAAATATACCATATAATGAATATAACAACATACATCTTGTGATATGTACAGAAGTTGTATACATTTATATACATTCAGTTTATCATTTAAACCAACTTAAAAAAGCATTTAGCTTAAAGGACATTATGTATATATATATATATATATATATATATAAAATTGAAGTTTAATGATGACATGTTTAGTAAGTTGGCTGCAACAATTATTGTTAAAACTGTTACATTATTGTCCTAAAACTGTATAATAATAATAATAATGGCTGAAATGGCAGTTATTTTACAATAGTTACCTTAAATGGAGACGCATATGGTATTTAATTTACTGCTTCACCACGGGGATTAATTCTAAATAAATTTTGAATTTACAATAGATTCATTGGTGAAAACCTTGCCAGTTATCTGAAAAACTCCTACTATAATGCCACAGCTGGGATTCGAACCTCCGACCTACTACACAGCAGCCCCACACTCTTACCCACTAGGCCATAAAGAATCTTTATTAAACTTTGAACTTGTAACTGTAAAAAATGATGTGTAAATACAAAGCTATTCCAGAGCTTATTTGTCTTTTTCAGGCCAGAAGTGGATGGAAAGCTTTATGTGAAATACGAAGTAATTGGAAAAAATCACGTCGCTGTACCCACCCACTTTTTCAAAGTTGTTGTAATGGAGCGAGACGTTGGTCAGTATGAAATGATGTCTTTTGTAATGCCAAATCAGGCTCTTGGAGAAAAAATTGATCTGAAACAGTATTTGGTTCCACTAGACACCATCGAGAGAGCATCGGGATTGCTATTCTTCCAGAAAATACCTAAGAATGCCTTCAAGAAAATCAACGGCAGATAAAACGTGTTGAATCATGATCGACAATTTATGATATTTGGAATGAACGTTCAGTGATCGATTGGCACAATGATGTATATAATGCCTTATCAATATTCAATTATTTTTATGATCAGTCAGTATTATTCTCCAGGTTTTGTGATGAAGACTTCCAAGTTTTATGCCTTTTTTAACAACATTTTCAGACAATAGTTTAGATGGTCTCTCGTATTCATCATCGGTCTTGTATTGGCTGATACACAGTCAACTGTTGGACTTAACTGGAATGTTTTGATGAGATGTAGATACGTTAATCTTAATTCAGATAATTTGTCAGATGTTGTTACAATAACCCAGTGTACGAGCCTTCATCTTAGATTATTTATTTAGTTTGTTCATGTACAAATGTACGTCATTTGCTCGACTTGAAAAATGTAACAAGCTTTTGTTTCAATTGGACATGATATTTTGTATTTAATAACTTTTCAGAACGTGGTGATCAATGATAATATACAGGATAAACATCTGTAGTAAGAAATGAACCATCAGCGAATATTTTTTATATTTGAAAGTGTACTTAGGAAATATCTTCGATGTTTGGAGTGTTTACAATTCCATTAATTGCTGGTTGACTATACTAACAGAACTGACAGAATTTATATGTATGATTTTAGCGGTCTTATACACAAATATATATTAATACCAATATTCTGATCTATGTCGAGAGCAATTCACAATAAAGCTAATATTTCCAGGTTGGAATTCTCTCTTAATAAATGCAAGCCTTTTATTGCTGAAACATTAGAAACACAGAAGTTGACTAAGAAGTAAATAAACCCATCTCAACCCTTGAATAAGCAATAATCGTTTGATGTTTAATATGCATTCCTATAGCTGCCTGAAGTGAGAACAAGTGAACTTGAAAAGGCAGGAAATCTTGCAAACCCAATTTTATGAGGCTGAAAGCAAAATCGAAAGGTGCCAGGGTGGAGTATAGTTTGTTTAGAGGCTCCGAGGTTCATTCTGCACATTTCGTACATTCAGATTGATACTCAAGAGCTTCTCTGTACCTCCTTGTACATAAAAAAAAAACTACATCTACATAAGCTAACACGAGTATGTGCAATATAGATATCTCTATGTATGTAATAAATCAATACATTTAAATTGCTGCATTTATTTTTCACTTAGTATTTCCAAACTATGTATGTAGAACTTGTGGTGATAACAATTAAATAGATGTGGATATAAGCAAAAACACATTGATATACTAGTAATTGCTAAATCTTCGGGTTATTAGTTTTGTCATAAACCAAAATAACAAACGAAATATGACCAACTACTGGATTGGCATAAGGCAATCTTGTGTGAAGTACCTAACAATATTACACATCTCTGGCATAATGAGGCAGGATAACACATTTATCAACTATTATTTACTTGAGCAAAATATGGACATCTGCATTTAACTGGCTGAACTTCTTTGACCCCTGGTTCATGGCAGTGCAGATAATTTCCACCAACCAGACTACCAAAATCTGATGTCATTGGTTAAAAAATAAACTTTGATCGTAGACTGAATAACCAATGACAGATTGTGTGCGTATCAAAGAGCCAATGGTTAACATGTTGTTTACAATCATCAGCTATTAAATTGTTAATGTCAAAGTAAGAATAAAGCATATCCAAGCATTCTGAAAGGGTTGAATCCCCTTTCCCCATCTCACTGGATCTACACCTATCTGAAGAACGACTTGTGGTCAAGTAAAAAATGAGAAACCATCGATCTGTGGGGAAATTCCTTGACTGATTTAAGTTAAATCTCTATCTAAACTGTTTTGCACATACATACACATACACAGAGAATTGCGACACGTATATGATGCAGAAAATAGGCAAAACATGCTTGAGAGATAAGATGTTGTGAAATGTCGACTTCAAAACAACAATGATGTCATGTCATGACTGGTTTGATCATAATGATTTATTGTTTTCTGACAATGATTACATGTACTGTACACATATAGACACATGGTCCTCAATAAACAGAAAATTTAATTTTTAGATTTAGCCTGTAAAAATATACATGCTATAACTGCAAAGGGAAACTAGAATACAATAATTAATCATTCTCTCTCTCACACACTCACACTGTTTTGATGAGTCATTCCAACATTTAATACTGGATACGCACCGAATCATTAGGAAACGTAATCACTGATTTGTCAAATTGCTTTCATCAAGTATTTTATCTTTATGATCACATCAAAACACCGCACAGAGAACCGACCATAATATTACAAGACTTACGGGTTGCTCTCCACAATCGAATCTTTTCCTGTTAGTTTGAATGTTAAAGGATAACAAAAGAAACTTTTCAATATAAGAACAAAGCTAACACATTTGATGTTGAAATCCTATTTTCCATATTCAGCAAGGAAATGTGGCTAGTCTTCTTGTTGGGTAGATGACGAAGATAATAATAATAACGTCCCCTTCAGCATAATTAATCTCCCGACTGAGCAAGATGCGACTGGAACAAAGAAAAAAAGGTGAACCAGAAACATTTCAGCCACAAGGCAGAAAAGGATCCAACTTCAAGTGTTTTGCAGTCTAGCACTCTATATAGCTCGGCGATGTGAAATGGAAATAAATGAGAATGAATTCGGCGTATATGGATAACGGAAATGAAAGAAAAGCAAACACAACAAAATTAAAGTATCTGACAAATTCTACATCATCGGAGCTCTACAAATTACTGACGAGTCAGAATTTGAGCTGAACTGTTTACATCCTCGGCATCGGTCACGCTGGGAATGTACAGCCGAGGGACACCTTCTAAGGGAAACATATCCCACAAACACGGGTATGAGCCAGAATCGAACCTACAACCAGGATGATCGTAATGCAGTGCACTGGCCGCATGCACCATTGGAACACCCACGTATCAGTGATGAAAAAGCAAATGGAAAACAAAACATACAAACAACAAGAAATAAAACATGGATACAAAATAGCTTTAGTCCTATCTCTCTCTCTAAACAATAACATACTATTCAGTGAATAATAATTCCGAAACAACAGCCGTAACAAAAGTGTCGACTGTTTTATTTTCATTTCAATTTTACGACAACAAGAACAACTGGAGGTGTTTCTGATGGAGATAAACACCTGATTACCATTGCCATTAGATCTGATCTGTTGTGCTATCTGTGCAGCTGGTGAGCTGCTACCAAGCTGTGTGTCATGGTTTATCGGATGTGCAAGGGGACTCGTAATGAGATAATCCCTCCCAGCAGAGAAAAACACCATCACAGTTATCACGAAGTTAGTTTAGACATCTGAAGAGATTCTTCAAATCAAGAGTCAATGAAACGTTTCCACTTATCCTTGTGCACTCAAATTTACAATCAATGACAAACTTCAGAGATCACAGATGCAGAAACCAGGCCCAACAAAACAAAACTGAAGACTGCTCATCTATATGCCCAATACCCGATTAATAATAATGTGAACTGGTGCGTATGATTATAGATGCCAGGGTAGCAGCATAAGGCCCTCCACCATTAACATATGATATTTAATGAGCTACAAACACTATTGCCATCTAATTGATAACAAATAACCCCATATTGCCACAATCGCGTATTAAAATATATTCAGTTATTTTAAATTCACGAGGAACTGAAGCTCCATTACTAACACAGCAATGGAAGCGAAACTATAGAAGTTGAAACAAGCCAATGTTTTATGAAGTGTGCGAATCTTTACCGAAAGACTATACTCCGTAAAACAAGGTGCCACTTCAAATTAAAATTTCTTTAAAAATACAATGATTTTATGTTGATGATCTAAGCAATCGCTCATCGGTATCTTTTGTCAAATTAAAGCAAACAAGACAACAATGTGGAGCTGAAATGAGATCAAACAAAGAGCAGTAACAGATTATTACACAGATGGGAGACAAATCGTATCATCTTCAAACAAAAGATGTATGAGTTTCAAACAAATGAAAATCTATAAACGCACAGCGAGTTTCACAGCCAAGCTGCTTGATTCTGTTAAAGTCAACAAATAAATGGTGACAATGATTAATGATTATCATCATTCAGCGGATGAAATGGCATAATCCTAAACCTGAACAGATAATGAGAATTGTGAAAGAATCAATGGACACTGTACAGTAAATCATACTCACACACACACACACTAGTATGTATATACTTATGCAGCCTTTACCAAAATAGTAACTTTATGATTATCTATAACTTCACAGACATATAGCTGTACATAATAAAGGACAAATGAAGATGGATTTAAACATCCACATCAACAGAACAGTGAACCATGTTTTATAATGATGACAAACAGAAATATCTATAACAATCTATAATATTGCAGCACAGACAATCTGAATTCATAATTTGCATTTTGGGTAGAGTGTGCACATATATATATATATATATATATATAATGTAACATCACACACAGAAATCTTGTTTGCACCTCAGTATTGTCAGCAGATCACACAACAATTACATATTCTGTACAATAATATCACATCACAAACTTATCAGTGGAGAATAAATAAAAACAAGAAAACAGGGAATATTCAAGAGATACAAAACATTAAATATTTTAGGTAAGTAAAAAAAATCATTTAGAATCGTTTATATTTCAGGACAGAAATCAAATTTTAAAACCCTCTTGACTAGAAAACACTTAGTTTATTTGCCAATATAAAGAGCAACATTTTTCTAGGTAGTATGCTGACTTTTTATAGTCAATTATACAACGAGAGAATCCACCACTTCACAAGAAACATTCACAAAACATTCCATGTCAGTTCACAGGGAGACAATATGCTGCACTTTGTTGAGTAGATTTCTACAGGAATGATTCAGTTTACGACATTTATAACAAATGGACAAAACATAAGATTGCTGTCTGTGGTGATGTTTCCATAAATACTTGGGTAGTGTGTCTGTTTGTTTGAATAATAGCCATCACCATGGTGCAAGTGATTATATTGCAAACCAAAGCCGTTATTGCATAAATGTAACACTTGACACCACAAACTATTTCTCAGCAGAAATACTGTTTATACAGAGTTTGTTTCCTTTTGTCATAACTCAGAAACATCATGGATACAAGAAAAATATCCATAACAAATTCATCGCAAACATAACCATATACACTCCCTCTACTCACTGATCCAGACAACCTACAATCACAGCGACTCATAAACACCATCACCGGGACTTGGACTACCAAGAAATGCTTCCAGGTCATCATCATCATCTTTGGCAAAGTCGTCAATTTCTGGCCTCTGCTTCTTTTTCTTCTTCATCTTCGCTTCATTGTGTTCTTGATTTTTAGCTTCCTGGTCTTTGTGTTTCTTGTGTTTGTGTTTCTTATGTGATTTCTCTGGATCCTAAAATAAAAAAAGGATGAAGCAAATAAAAAACCAGTACTGTATATGGTCTGTATAAAACCTGTATATGATTTGTAAAACACTTGTATATAGTCTGTGTGATCTCTCTCTCTCCCACTCTGTGTGTGTCTCTGTGTGTGTGTGTCCATCTTCATCTACACAGGTTAAAATTTGTGCAAATCGATCATATTTGGATTAGCAAAAACATACATGGACGCCTGGTAGATATGTCTATTAAAGATAGTTTTATCCACATTATATATCTTCTATGTCAAAACACCAATGTAGTACAGTTGTATTAATGAATGTTAGCTCAGAATGCTAATAAATGCCACATCTATAACACACAAGATTTCAAAACATTTCCCAAGTTCTTTTTCCGATACATTGCACTGTAAAGTACCAAACTATTTTTAACAGATTTATTCATAAGATTTAATAAGTACAATCTTGAAGTTCATGAAATGATATAAGTGTATGATGCTGAATAAACCAAAATATTAAAATTTCACTATCATCCTCTTTATTAGTAAATCATTTAAGCAATCACAATTATTATAAATATAGCACATTAATATCATTATCAAATGACTGTGTAACTTAATCACATCATTTCTGACAAATGTGCAGTGCCCAAGCAGGGCTAGAATATAAACCTTTCAGGATCTGCACTAACAACTCAGGAAGTCTGTTGTGCAGTGTGCAACTAACAGCATTAGCAGGCTGTTTTATGTTCCACCATGAAATATATGCCTCGCTGATACTCAATGATCTTCTAAATGTATCTAGCATTTTATCAATACATACTTCAAAGCCATATATGGTCAGACAATGCTCATATTAATATTTTATTTATTCAAAACCACTGCCAAGCAGCTAACTCACTGTGAGTCTATCATTCCTAGCTGCCAACTACAACAGCCACATACCCATCATGTTTATCTATAAGACATCTCTTCAAGCATTAGTTTAATTGTATTTATGGTATCGTCATTGCTAACTGACTCAAACTCTTGAAATAGTAATAGTGGTTACCCATCATTCACCAATGAAAAAACTCATCCAAAATAGTACTCATTTTGTTTTCTCTGTTTCACACTTAATAATATGTCTTTTCTTATCAAAACAAGAAAGAAAAAAAAACTAACAGCTACCAGATAAAAACTATTCACTAATTCTCTTACTCAATATTATAATTATTAATAAAGCTATGTCTATGGTGTCAAAAGAATTATTCTTAAAATTGATTCAAATACAGTTCCCATAATATATCAATCACATGACCACAAGTGACATATTTGATGCTATGGTGATAAGAACACGCCTAATTTCATACCATACCAAATGTTGGAGTAGGATAACAGATGTTCACATGTGCTGTGGTTATACAGAAATCATGACATATGACGTGTATATGATATTGTTCTAAGAAATATGATGTTACACCCACAGAGAGAGATTAATGTAAATTTCTCTCAATACTGCCCATAATAGTTTGGCTTGTTTGCCATAGAGTTCCAAAAAATGTCTCTGATGTAGGTGTTTCTCATCAACAAGACAAATTGGACAGTCTAATAAACAACTGTTCTCTTTTCTTATATTTATATATATTTGCTAATTGTAAATCTTCCACCACCATCAATAACCACACGAAAAACCACCAGGCAGTTGGCAGATTTGAACTGAGAACTCCCAGTTTCTTATCGAAAACTTAACAACTGAGCCATGAATACTCATTACTTTTCTACAACACGGCTTTATCTACACATCCACTGATCAGCCATTTTAAGACAGAGTGCAGAGATACCAAGTCCAGCTATCCTGTTGGGGTCAGAGTTCAGTGATACTTGCCTTGTCTTTGTTTTTATGTTTCTTCTTCTTCCTACTGGATGAGCTGGCATCAGTGTCCGTGTCAACACGACTAGAGGTCATGACAAGGTCGCTGCTGGCTGACTCTACCCCTAATAGATAAGAACTAGATATTAACTGGTTCCAGTAATCTGGCATGTGTGTGTGTTGACAACTGTAATGTCAACTTGAGACTGGCATAGAAGTGAGCATACAGAAATATATATGTACAATTTGACATGTTAATTATATATGGCTATCAAGTGTCCATGGCGTGCACACACACACACACACACACACACAATCAAACATAAATAAATAAATAAAACATTTACGCAGTGCCTAATATCTGCTTAAAAACATCAACAAAACTGTTATACACCAATCATCACTGATAGTGTTAAAACAACAAGTGATCACTTACTAGGCATGCCTGTATTAAAGTCAAAGCCTTTTTCCAGTACACTGAGATCTTCTTGCGTCAGACCCAGAGAAGGTTTGGTGTCTGATGCTGAACTGCCATCATTCTCCTTAAACAGAAAACATGAATACCCTGAATCAATACCATAAATCAGATTATCATAAAATAATATACGGGGCAGCAAAATAAAAAAGATGTGACATGAAGACTGAGAGCCTATAAATAACATTTTCAGGGCTGACACATTGTCATTTAGTGGGTAAAATCAGTCTTTGAAGGTAGTGTTGATCTGCCATTCAACTGATAAACATCTGAGATGTGGTAAGAACTCCTACATAAAATAAGACTGTCATTTTCTAAAAGCTGTATAAAAATAATCTCATATGTTAAAAGATGCTTTCAGAACTATTACTAGAGTAATCCAGATTAATTTCGGTTGTCCCTGAAACATTTGACCAAAAAAGTGACAGAAATATTGTGTGGTAGATAGTTTTCAGACATCTGAATTAAATCTCAAACAAACTGATACACCATCGATCAAAATTATGTTTTATAATGTTAATGTGAATTAATAGCATTCTATGGTTCATTTAGTTCAAAAATTGGTTTTGTCAAGAAATTATGACTGATCAATTTCAACACTGTTAAATAAATAAGTTATTATGTTTCTTGCTTAAATAGTCCTGAATTTATATCTTCTTATATTACCAGTCTATAAGGATTGCCTATTAATAATCTTATTGTTAGCATGAACCCTGACACAGAACTGTCTTTTTTCTTTAAACAGCTGGTGTCAGAAAATTGTCTTGAGTAGACATTTTTGTTGTCCTGATATTGGTCTAAAAATAACATTAAGCATCGCCAAAGATCGCTATCTAAACAAAAAGGGATTACTATCAAGTGAACTGTTCACGTTATCTCATTTACACTGATATTATAGGCCTCCTCGATGGTCTAGCATTAGCGTGTTGGACCACAGATCACTACCACCCTTCTTCAAATCTCGGCGTGGGCATATCTGAAGGGTGTTTCATCTTTGACTTCATTTCATTACCTTTGGAGGTCGCTCAGTCCATTTAGCCTACCATGTGCACAAAAGTGACCATAAAACATCAATCATCATCATCATCACACTGATATTACAGATTTGGCTTACTCCATACTCCATCATAATGAACTCAATCCGGTTATCATGGAAAAACAACTAATAACAGAATACAATTCCAAGCTCCCGAGATTGTATATGTGTATGTGTGTCTCTGTATGTATATATATATATATATATATATATATATATATATAATGATATCTATTGGAAAGTATAATCAATAACATACTGAAGAAAATGTAAAAAAGGCCTTTTCTTATAAAATTCTGAATGCTGAATGTTCACACAAACAACACAATAAACTAACCATTAATTAATACATTAATCACAATATTTACTCACTACTGTAGTATCCGTAGCTAATCCGCTGTCAACAGGCTTACTGCTAGTAGTCACCTCCTCATCGCTGATGTCTTCCGTATCTTCCAAAATAGACTCTTGATTCCTGGACTCATCAGCGTCCTCAATTCTACCATTCTGAAAGACTTCAGGCTTTAAATCTGATGTTGGATTCAGTTCGTGCTGAGTTCTTTCCTGAGTGCAGTGATTCACAGCTGTATTCAAGTGATTGTTTGAGCGCGGGTGCACCTCAGGATTATTCAAGTCTGTGGAATTATTTGCGGAGTGCGGGGGAGATGTTCGTATGTCTGATGAAAGATGTTTTTCGGAAGTAGAACGTTTCACTTCAGATGTTACAGGATGTTTTTCTTGCTCCACATCATCACCATCACCTTCACCATCACTAGAAAGCTCTACATCAGCAGAGAGATGTCGAACGTTGACAGACTTCTGTTTTGCCGTTGGCTCTTCATCCAAATCAACATCATCTTGAAACCCAGCCACCAAGGGGTTGCCCTCATTTTCACTGTAAATATAAAAATAAAGCCTCATCTTACTCGAAAGGGGCAACATAAAATGTTTAACAACAGTCTGAAAAGCAGTTAGTAACATGGCCAGCTACCTCGGTCCAGAAGCCAAACATTGTAATTTAATGCTGCCCTATGGTGACCAATTCAAAATAAATCTATATTTTAGGATAGTTGATCTATAAAGGAAAAACCAGTTACATAGAGCACAGAAACTTGCCTTACTATGGAATTACAACCAGGAACATCAATATCATACACACAAAGGCCATGATCACTGAACTCAGGTCATAGATTTTGCTAATATGGAATATTCATTGTTCTAATGTCTTATTGGGTTTTATCAGGGATATCTTTGTATAGTGCCTTTGGATGGCTCCTATTACAAAGGGGACCTTACTAAATCTACATTATTATTATTATCAGTAGCAGTAGTAGTATTGTTTTATATTATAAATATTCTGAAATAATAACAATAACAAAAAACAATTTTACCATCTACCATTACCTGGATGACTCCTCTTCACTGTCCTGAGCATCATTACGGCCCTCATCCTTTGCATCTTCAAGGAAGCTGGCATCAAGACCCTCCTCGGGAATAAAGTCATCTACGCTTCGTACTGAAGGCATTTTTGACTTAGGTGGCTCTGGAATGATGACTGTAAGAAGATAATAACAGAATAGCTTATGTATAGTGCATTCAATGTTCAAGCCTTTTTATCATATAGCGGTAAATAATTTCAATTAAAGTAATGAAGATGATGATGACGATTGTTATATCTATTTTTATTTAATAACTATCTATACAAATAAGGTACAGTTTTTATTTGGAATATTGAATTATTAAGTAGTTCATTAAATAAAAGTATATAAATCAACATACAGTTAGGATGATGATGAGAGGGGAGGGAGGAAGGGGGTTATTTACCTGGATTCTCCTTGGCCTTTGACTTGTTCTTGTTACCAAACAACCGACCCATAAAGCCTGTTGACTTCTCAGGGTGAGAGGTTGGCGTGACTGGGGCAGATTTGCTGCTGTTGGGTAATGTGGTAATAGCATTATTGCCCGTAGGAGTGACTGAAGCAGTCGTCTTGGGTATAACAGTGGAAAGATTTAAACCTGGTATAGGCTTGGCTGGTGGTGCTGTAAAGTAAAACATACGTTAGACAAATATGTGTACACATGCACGATATATATATATATATATATATATATATATATAATAGGGAACAGCAGATACATAACTACTTATTGTATGCATAGATATTAAAGTTTTTCTCTTAGGATGATGATGATTGATGTTTTACAGCCACTTTTGTGCACATGGTAGGCTAAATGGGCCGAGCGACCTCCAAAGGTAATGAGACAAAGTGAAAGACGAAACAACCTTCAGATATGCCCATGCCGGGATTCGAACATGGATGGTAGTCATCTGTAGTCCACATGCTACTGCTAGACCATGGAGTCGCCCCTTTTTCTGTTATGAAGTTTGTTACTTAGTAAATAATGATAAATTTAAAAACAGAAGATATATTTTCCATAGGACACCATGTATCAAGTAAATGCCAACTACTGTTGTACACCCACTTTTTTGCACGTAGTTGTCCAAATAGGCCAAGTGATTTCAGAAAGTAATAAATTATTAACCTATGTTTGATATTATTTGGATGTAATTAATTAATACACCATTGAAATGGCTTGTTGGTAACATTTTGTCAAAATGTGCTTACCATATTTGTCTAATACTGAATTAAATATAGGTACAAGATCAATTTAATTTTATGTAAGTGAACACTGTATATAAATCAGAGCTCATAATTACACTGCAACAAAACAGCATTTATGCTAACAGACAGAGAGATACAAGCCATAATAATCAGATGAAGAGTACAATATGTCATATGAACAGCTCAGTTTTACAGATGAAATCTGGCAAAGTAATTCCTTTGAATTTATCAACCAAGGAATTGAGCATAATCTGCATTAGCATTAAATTAATCCCATAAAAAGAATTGAATACGATACATATTGGAATAAAATAGGCAAGTGGAAGAACACTCATTTTTACCTTCTCTGAGTGTGCCTGTAGGTGGAGCCACCGGTGTTGTAGGTGCTGAGACTGTTTTACTTTGTTGTGCAGCTGCTACAGCTGCAGCGACCACAGTTGCTCGTTCATCCTCCTGTTGGCGTCTGGCATCTTCTAATGCCTTCTGAGCGAGCTGCTCCGCCTGCTCTCTTCTCTTATTGGTCAATCCATCCAGAAATCTGAAACCACAGCAACGCATGTCAGGTTGAAGCTAGGGAAGTCAAAACCCAAAATACATGACAAAATTCAAAATAAAATTACTAAACTTTAACTGACAGCATTCTTAATTTGAAATCACAGTTTAAATTTTTGTATTATTAATATTTTCCCCTTGTAACTATTGTGTACCACTATCCAATCTTCTGAGAGTACATTGTGACAAGCATCAGTCCATATTTTACAATAAGTCATCTTGTCCAATGAGGTTCTCAATTAGGGCTGGGTCAGCCAGCAAGCAAGAGAATGTTTTTAACTGTTGGGTTCAAACTGGAGTACCCTCACATTCAATTCCTCCCCCTAAACTGGGTCGTTGCATCCCATAATTAACACGACCTAATATTCTGCTAATACGCACAGATCATAATTCTGATCTTCAGACTCTTCATGTAATGTCAGTTCCTGATTGGTTGTCTCTATCTCATGAGCATTTACTTCAAGCTGCTTCAGCAAAGTCTCGCGCTGAAATATAAAGAGGCATATCTAAACATTGTATATCTAAAGTATCAACAAATTTTGTTAACAAGACCTTGATTTATCTTAAAAAGGGATCCATTATTGCTACTTTTGAAGCAGGTATTTACACAAATTATCCTTTACACAGATTCAGACTATACTAACATTTAACACTCAAACAAAAATCTACTCAAACAAAACTGCACACACATATTTATTTGAGCCTATTAAATTTTTAAGCCAAAACCTAAGTAAAACTTGTTTACAGATTATTCAAAGAAGATTGTCAAAAAGACAGCATGTGGATTACTATAACTCTTTACATATTTATATTTACATATATATGTTTAAAATGTGATATGTCAATGACATTACATCTCTTAAATATGCAAAATAGGAACTTGTTTCAAATGGATACTTTCTTACTTCTGTTAAATGCTAAATACCAATTTGTGGTTAACTGTTTGGGATAGTCAACCTGGTCAGGCAATAAAAAACTTTCATCAAACCAATAAATATTTGTTCACATGAAATCATATTTAGGAAAATATACCTCTGAATTAAATGAAACCAAATATATTCTATCTAGCTTTCTGGCTATGACATTATGCTTTTTGTTATATCCTAAATGCAACAACTAACCTGCAGCTGAAGGAAAGGTAAGTTGAAAAATTTATGAATATATTTTAAGCCAAATCCATTCCTCATTGATGATTCAGCATAACGTATTTGGGCAGCACCCTCGGATCTGAAAAAGTATGAACAAAATATTACCTATCAAGCCAGTACTAGACAGGAAACATTTAAGACTGTACACATGGTACATCTCTCTCTACCCCCCTCACACACACACACACACACACACACACACACTGGAGTTGTTTATTCTTGTCACTGGTCACATGCCAAGCAGCATCTGCCCAAATAAACAAATTGCACAAACATGTGTGAGCCTAAATCGAACCCACAACCTAGAGGTTTGTAACACAGTGTTCTCATCACTCTGCCATAGGAATACTCACACAGCTTATAACTAATTAAAATTACGTTACACAGAGTACATTTCTCTCTCTATCACCACACACACACACACACACACACACACACACACGCACAAGAAAGTGTATAGTAAATAATTCAAAATGAATGGATGTGATGACCGAATTAAAGAATATGAGGACTTAGTATTCATAATGATAATAACAACTATAAGAACTGACATAGTGAAGACACCATATCTAACGAATAAAAGTCATACCTGTCTAACTCATCTATAAACATACGAACTTCTTCTTCACTACATGTCCTATGGTGACCCATGTCTCTGTGATTGGCGAGTACTAACACTGGTACATTGTGTGGTACTTTGTGTATCTCTCTCTGTATATAGTCAAATGTCCTGTGGTAGAGATTATGATGACAATGTACTTGTAGATTTTATCACTATTATGCCCTCACACACATATTACATAAATCAGAAGTATTTAGTATAGTTCTGGTTTAAAACCTTTACAAAGGACTCAACATTATTTAACATCATTCCTGAGAATAAGGTATGAGTTGTTGACCTTTATTTATTTAAAGCTGTGCATAATTATTTACTATGAATAAATTTTGCATAATTATCCTTATTTTCACAAGTTTATAAAAATGTATCCTTTTCTGACAAATCCCTCTCCTTGAAGGTGTACATATGTAAACACTGAAAATGATATTTACTCATCACTTTCAATTCAAAATTGGTGTTTTGCCAAAAAAAGACTACTAGCAACATCTGTTGAATAATAATAGTACCAGTAGTCATTTTTAAGGATTTTTCTGTCCCGTAGTGTGAGTGAGTGATTAATGGAGATTCCAGCTTACATAATTTTTAAAGATCAAAAAGCATATATTCACATTATTACCCCTGTGTATCATTTGAACACCTGCATTGTTGATAATAATATGACAACTGATTAGTTAACCAGATTAGTAGAACATCAAAGGTTATAAGTGAGCAGAATGTGAGATAATCAATCTATTTAGCATATTTGTGGTAGCACTCTGGGGTGTGATCCAGTTATTTGGATGTCAATTTTTAATAGAGATATAACATTCAACCTCTAGTAGAAAAGTTATGTAGTCAAGAATTGTGCACAATATCTATTTACAATCCAGATTATAGCAAACTTTCACCTTTATATCAACTGACTGTGATTTTGATATTAGTATATACATATACTAACCACTGCTTTGTTATGTCCATTATCAAAATAACACCCTGAGTACCTTTGTAGACATCTACAAACTCAGCATCAAGACATGTATCTTCATATATCTGTAATATGAAAAGATAGAGTTAACTAAACCATATTGATTTTACACTTTAAAATACCAGCGTAAATATGATGGCAAATGTAGTTTATAAATTATTTTTGTTATTATACTGTGTTAACAATGTTAGCCAGGTACTGAATACTATTACAATGTGAAAAACTGACCAATTTATTTCAATTGATGGATAGAAATTCTGACAACCTCTACAATATATTATTAATCCTAATGTTACATATGGACAATAACATGTTCATGCCATATGAATGTGCATGCACACACACACACACATAGTTTTTCCAAATACTTCATGAAAGTATAGTACCCATGCCATGCATGATAAATAGGAAAATGTGTATACATAGTATATTGCCACAAATGCTGAACAACAATCAAATCAATGGAACATGCTCAGTGTGTGCAATTAGTTAATAAACTAAGAATATATCTGTTCATAATGGCGGAACTCATCTGTGGCATATATGAAGAAAGATCCAGCTGTATCTACATGGATAATACAATAAGCAGAGCAGCGAACTGTAGGTTAATTTACTAGAGAAGTGATGCAGACAGCCACAAAGCACATTATGCTGGTGGTATTAGCTTCAATCTGTACAACTGATGTATCACTGACATGGATGGATGAAAGCCCATCATTTGGAGACAACTAGTATGCTAAATGCCTGCAGCCCTTCAATAAATATACAGATTAGTTTATTCTAATAAAGTGCATCAGTCTTATAAGTGATCAAAAATAGAATATTTACAATTTTATTTGTGTTAGAAACTAGGAGTGAATAATGAGCCAACTACACTTGAGCCTATTTCATTACAGATAATTAAATGCTGGATTACACTTTAAAATAAACTGGTATGAATTAATTAGATGCAGTTTCCTAAAAATATAACCACAACCTGAATTAACTGTCAAGTTAGTATCTAAAGCCACAACAACCACTACACGCAAAGCTAACTAATTCTAGTTGATGTACATTGTTAGATATAGTTTAAAGCAAGCCTGTGTTACTTCTTTACCCCCAAATCTCCACATAGGGTGGCAGCTTTGTCGACATTCTGGTTCTGCAGAACAGACCTAAGCGAATTCGTCCTTTGAGGAATCTTGGGTACAGCACCCTGACCCCAAACATCGCTGGACGTCTGAGATAGAACAAAAATAACCTAGTCACTAACCAAACTAATATTAGGGAACTGACACTGGCCATAAATAAATCATTCTGCTGGAATATCTAAGTTTAAAAAAATAGGTTTACTGCTTTTTTTATTATTATCACACTTAGATGCGACGATCTTAATGAATGGATAATAACACAAAACCTAAATTTAATTCAAGGCCATTTAACAGATATTGACAACTGACTCGAATTTATTAGTCCACCACCTCCTAATTAAACAGTATGAATTGTATCAACTGTTCATCAGCGTTTGAAAACACTGGCTTCGTTCAGATTTGGTTAATAACAAAATCATTTTACATCCAAGAATTGATCAGAAATACTTTTGTCAAATTCCACATTATGATATTCTTGCTGACTTAAAAACATTAGAAACGAGTAGTTAAAAGGAAACGTTTTCAAGAAATGTAGATTCACTGATCCGGAATGCAAACTATCTTAAAATCATATGCTGACAACCACCTCCAGCACCATTTAAATTATCACCATAATTTTTTATAATTAGTAATAAATAAGGAATGCATTTTTTTTAAATGACAAAAAGCATTTGAATTGGCTGCCAAAACTAAAAAAGAGCTGACAATGAGTCAGTATGGCTTAATGTAGGGCTTAAATTTTATATGAATTTCAGAATTGATTTGTGCAAATCATAGCCGATTCAAACAGAATTCACTGAAAGATTCAGAATAAACCGCTTAAACTGGAAACAAAAGGAAAAGTATTCATGTTTAAATTTGAACATCAAGGTTGTAAGTAATTATTCTTACCAGTAAAAATTGAATATGCCATTGACAATTTCCATAATATTTTGTCGAATCTGTTTACATCAAAGTTTGCACAGTTCGCACAAATACCATGCCTGTTATACAGTTAATTGACATGTCTATGGGAATACACTGTTTCAATATCCATTCTTTTACTTTATATTAGTAATTACTTTATGAATTTATTGAAAAAATAACTTTGAAATCCACAAACGATCTACGATTGCACTTGCAGACATGACCATTGTCACATCATTTGACAGGTCAGTATTGGCTGTTGAGTACTGATTGTGTGCGAGGCAATCATTTGCTAAAAATAATGTGAAGTGGGAGAATTCCAAGACAGTTAGACATCATCATATTCAGATAAAGTTAGCAGTCAATTGAAAATGATACATATAATTTATTTAATAGTTTTGACACCCTTATAATTACGGATTTGTTTTGAAGTGGGATTATGATGTGAATACAAGTTGATTCTCTTGATTCTTGCAAAATAGATTCGCAAGAATCAACATTAGTTCTCATGAAATTTTATCCCTGACCTAATGGCACATCAGGACAAAGAGGATATTTAATGATGTTTTCTTTTAAATGTAAATATAGCTGTTTTTATAGCCACTTTTGTGCACAAGATATGTTAAATGGGCTGAGCAACCTCCAAATGTAATGGGGTGAAGTGAAAGATGAAACATCCTTCTTACATAGCCTGGCCAGGGTTTGAACCCAGTTGCTATAGATTTGTGGCCAACCATGCTATCAGTTAGGCCAAGGAGGAGCCCCTCATGCTTTCTTTTAGTCATCTCTTATAAAATACAGGAGGACATAGTGGACCATTTCAAAACCCAAACCAGGATAGAGTATAAATCTTTTGGGGAAACAAGAGCTTGATTTACGTTATGTCAACAAAATTCAGACATCAAAATTTTTTTTTGGGGAAACTTTAAATATGATTTGGAGGCTAGAAAATGACATGTAAAACCTTTTTGAAGACAATGTAAATGTAGCTGTTTTACGGCCACTTTTGTGCACAAGGTAGGCTAAATGGGCCAAGCACCTCCCGAAGGTAATGAGGCAGTGAAAAATGAAACATCCTTCTGACTTAGCCCGGCCAGGGTTTGAACCCAGGTCCTACAGATCTGTCACCAACCAAAACTGCAGCCAGAACCAAATGACACCCATCTTCGTGCGAAATAGCATAAATGTATGACCAAAAGAAATATCTTAAATTAATGCAGATCATTGTATCAACCTTATTTTACAATAAACACAAGAACTGAAGAGATTAAACATGAAACTAAATATTGTGAAACAGTTACCGGTATACACCAACTATTTATTAAATCAAGTTGAAACTTATATTCCAAAATGGTTAATAAATCCAAAATAGAAGTGCTAAGGATCTGTTTAACCAATGTACCTCTATTCCGAGGTGTTTTATGTTTGAAGTAATACAGGGATTACTGTTGAAGCTGGTGATTAATACAATGATTGTGTACACCCAAAAACCCACTTCATACACACACAAACACACATAGATCAAGGTTTACGCTTACTCATTACAAAAGTAAATTATTGTCATTGTAGAGCAACTATGACATCAGGATATTCAAATACAACTAATTTTATTACTCATGTCAATCATAAATTTTAACTGCATAAGCCATACAACTTTATTCGAAGCACTGATTGTTTGTTTAGTATGAAATTTTTTCACATGCAGCGCCCAACTTAAGGTTCTTGAAGATACTACCCAGTTGGGAGAGAGAAATTATTTGCATGTGATGACCCACTATCCAGCATAGTTCTTCTCAGACTTGTAAATTTTCTCCCATGTCTAGTAAAAAATATTAATTTGTTTGTAAGAAATGTATTGGGCTCGTGGATCTTAAATTTTACCAGCCTGAAGGCTAGTGAAGTGAAGCAAGATTTTATGGCTCTGTCTGACATACATCCATTTGAAACAAGAACAGTTGGCCAAAGTAAAGATCATTACAAATTTAAGGATGTTTGCAAAGACTCAGAAAACAATAGATATATTTATTTGTCTGTAGTTTTATGGTTACAGAATGTGAAATCCCACAATCAAAGCACACATATAATCCAAAATAAATGATACAGTATTATGATTACATCCAAATACAGACAGGTTTAAGAACTGCAGTTGTACAACATCAAATTATCTGTAGTGTTTTCCTGTAAAATCTCTATGTGACACATAAGTCAGTTTATGGTGTTTAACAGCAACTAGGAAAATAATACAAGAAATATTCCCATTTACTGGTTAACACAACAGATTCGTGATGCATGCTCAGTGTATGATCCTGGCATTTATTTTTAGTTGTGGGCCAGTCAGCAATCCTTTCAATTTGGATTAATGCATGTGTGTGTGTGTGTGCATGCATGTGTGTGTATGAGCCAATCTGACAAGCTTTAGATTTTTTTTTATTTTCTCTATAAATTCATCACATCAGTGAAATAAAAAAACGCATGTATAATGCATCACTAGTCATCAGTTATCCTAAGTTAATGCTTTAAAAATCCAATATTTAATCAGTTTTATTAGTCAGGTTATGAGCTGATAATCCACAGCTGAATAAGATAAATATAATTACTAACTGCCAAAGTCTAGTGATAAAATTGATGGATTTAGTATCATGCATTATTGGTATATCTATGTTAAATGGGTATTTCTGAAAACAAGGGCAGTATTTAAGCAGAAACACTGCTGGATTTTGGGGAGTATGCCATGTTTATATTGCCATTGAGAAAGCACGATTTGTTAAATATTCTACACATGTACGAAGTTTGTACATTTTGGCAACTGAAGAATTTAGCCATAAAATATTTATGAGTGTGTGGCCAGAAGACAGACAATGATTGTTTGGACACCCGAATATTAACATGAAATGTAGAGCATTTTAAAGCCAAACCACTGGATTTTTCACTCTTGTTGTTGGGTACAGTATGAACCCAAACAACATGTGTCTGTGTGTGCAAAAATATCAGCAAAGTTTCTGAACGAACTTCCTGTGCCGACTTCTTATGCCAATCATTCTGTACTAGTGACTCGAGATGAAGAGTGCTGATCATGACCCACAATCACAGTTTTCCAGATTGTCACCAGATGTCACAATAGTTATGAACATTGTCTATTGTGGTGCTTCATGTTATATTACTGCAAGTGTGTGTTATTGAGATGTTTTATTTATTTATTACTTATTGGGTTAATATCTTCAATATAAGCTTTGTCCTGCTAACATTAACATTTTTGACACAATACTAATTTAAATTTAAGAGATACAACTGTATCATGTTGAATATGTGAATGATGCCAAGCACATTTTAGCTGATATCCTGAAATATATTAAGTTTCTATTATTTGAGCAATGGTGGTCTATCTTTAATTATACGCAAGCCATATATTTCCACACTGGCCATTTTTAACTAATGCCTGCAGACCAAAGATTATATACATACTGTTTCTATTAAGTATCTTAATCTCGTAAACTGCACATAGTCAGAATACAGCTGTCTCACAAGTGTCGCAGATGCAGTACCAGTGAGCTTCTCACAGTTTCTTTATTGAAGCTTATCTAATGACATAAATGGAGAATTATCAGTGAGAGAGAGAGAGAGATAAAGGTTTTCACTCACTCCTTCAATGCTGTTATCCAGCTTTAAGCCTTCGGTTTTCTTCTTCTTCTTGCCTTTATCCACGACATCCCATACTTCAACTTTGACGATATCATCTGTTGCTTTGTAGTTCCACATAATACTAGCTACCTGCAATTATTTATTGCATTACTTAATACTCATAAATTAATCTGATTTTAACACACACACAATCTACTTTTTCCATTGTAGATACACTTTAAACTAGAAAAAAATACATTAAAAAAGCCTGCATGTGTGTATGCATTTGCATTGCAATGCACGCTATATACATGTACGTGAATGTGTCTGTGAGCTATGAATCAATCCGTAACAGTATAAAATACTTTTAGTACAAATCTGACTCTGAAATGTAAAAAAATAGGCAAATAAAATCCCTATTAATTACAACACGAACATTAAGAGCCAGTTTGTATTACCATTCTGAGCCTCACAATCTGAGGATATATGCAAAACATGGCACACCCACACACACAATGCACCAAAAACAATGAAATATTCACTCCGCCCACAGCAGCAAATACACAGAGCTATTAGCTGAGGAATAACCTACATGAGGAATTCGCAGAAGACCCCTGACCATGTTCGACAACTATTACTATACAACACAAACAGAGCTCCTTAAAATCATGTGACAAACCTGTATCTCATCTGTTGGAATGTATTCTTCTTTGAATTTGTGTCCTTGTAATCTATGGAAGAGGCATGTTTTTCCAACATTTCTATCACCTTTGATGATGATTTTCACTGGCAGGAACAAACAAGGAATGACAGCATGATTATCAATAGGCAGAAAGTATACGAATTACTTAGACATTGAAACACGCATCAGGTTTACACTGGCGCAAGCCAATTTCACAGCAAAGCCACACTATCACCTCTCTTATATAAGAACATGAACAAAAAGCATATCTAACAACAAAGGCTACATAATAAGAACATCACAAAAAACAACATGACTCTAAGCTGTAACGATAAAATAACAAAGCATAGTACCCATGATAGATGACAAATAGCACAAACTTACTGTTATACTGAATGCCTTTAGCAAACCGCCGCTGCAGATTTGCGCCCATAGTCTGCATACCCGGCGGAGGTCCTGATGACTTCTCTGCTTTGACATCATTATTGCCGAGTAGCTTACGAAAGAACATGGTAATGGGTCTTTCTGCTCTTCAATAAAAAATAAATAAAAACATCAGTTGTATTAAATTATGCTCATTTATCATTTTCACCGAACACAGGTAGAGCTAAACAGATGGTCATTTTTAAGCCAATTCAGCACAACCATATCACTTCCAAACAACAAGGCCCCAAAATATTGTCTAAATTTTGAAATTAATTGCCTGATTGCAAATATATTAATTGGAGCATCCCTGTAAATTTAACCTATTATCAATTTGGACAATGAACTCATCAATTCTAATGGCAAAATTAGGGAATTCATCCACCAATCTAGTGATTGTGGACAATTTTCTACATGAAAACTTTGCCTATGGAACACATTTCTTTTCTAAATTAAACGTAAGCAGATTAGTAAGTACACACATTTCTGCACCACTACATTTTAATTAAGCAATTGATTTATTCGTATAATTTTGCGTTCAAGTCATTTCTGAAAGAATGTTATAAATCTAAATCTAATGTCATCTCTTCAATCATATCAACCATCATACATCTGAATGGATCATTTGAAATTCAGTGGAATTTTTGTGAGCTATCACAGCTCAGTGATTTTACTGCTGGATCAGATGCTTAAATTTTTACTTTTCAATTCTTCACTGGTTGAATCACCCATAGGTTTATAAATCGATATCCAGTCGGATCACGATAAGGTATTCCGCAGATTATACAAAGATCGATGAAAGCCTAAAACAACATACTGTCTAGATAGTTGACAATGGTGGTGGTTTGCAGAAGTCCACATCACGAGCAAGACATATATGAGCCAAGGCCCCAAGTCCTTATCTCAAATTAAAAGATGTACAATATACCAGGCACCTAGTAATAACTAAATTAGATATGGTACCATAAACAGATATAAACTAAATACCTTTATACCCTACAACAGTATTTGAATCCCAGTTTATTTGGTATTTGTAAAATCTACACAGCTTGTGTATTTTAAGAACATTAATTGTGTGCATGTGTATGCCTGTAAATAATTTCTCAACACCTGAACAAAATAGAGTAAACCCGACTAATTCAGCCACACCCAGATATCAGGTACTGTTAACTCAAGTTTTGAGACAAGCTTATATGTTCCAAAATTTTATATTATTGAGCATGTTCTATCACTAAATCCACACAGTCTTAGAACTTGAAAACAAAAAACAGGTTTACTTCGGTAACATGCTTATATCATAGGCAAGGTTGTCTCTCAAATTGATTTGTCTAGCATTCATCTGATCTTATTAAGAACAAATATAGCTTGGTAATCATTAGTATTAATGTTAGTGTGATCAGTTACGTTTAACAATGTTGCTTTTAACAAAAAGGGACAATGTTCCTAAATTGTCTTCAATGTCCAATTTCTGACACCGGTTTAAAAATAAACACATACTTTCCAAAGGTTTGGGCTTTACCACAACACCTAATGAAGTCTTAAGTAACTGTCCAGGTTACTCTGTTATTACTTTTCCCCATTTCTAAGAAAAGGCCAAACAATCATCAAAACATATCTAGACTATAGATATATGATGATATCAGATATGGTTAATCATAATCATGATAATAGTAGGACAATAACGTGTATAATGTTCTCCTTATTGCAGACAGTAAACTTCACGTTTATTTTAAATATTAGATAATTATTTCTATAGCAACCTGGTTATCATATGAAACTGTCTTGATCTAATACTAAGTAGACCTAATAGTAAAAGTCTATTGAACTTCGCTGACAGTAATATTTTGAATATAGTAGACCTAATATTTATACTGGCTGCAGCATGCTGAGGAGGCGAGGGTCCAATCAAGTTTTTCAGTTAAACATACATAACACAGCTAATAATCATAAAATAATTGGTTACAAACCTGGTACTAAAGTAATATATTAATGAACGATAAAGAAGGGCATGGCCTATTTTTATATCAATCTATGAACAGATATTTGACAGATGACAACTTTTAGCCATATGTGATCGACGTGCTATCTTTGATTGGTATGCTGGTGCGACTAAAATAGTTCTTTCGTCAGAACGATCTCGAATATTTAAAGCAAACTGACACTACTTGTAATAAACTGGACGATACGATATATCAATCGTAATATACAGCCAGAAAACGTGCTCCGTTTATCGTCACTAACATATTTGATGTGCTAGAATATTTATTTCGGAACTATTTCCGGAAACTGCCACATATAAGAATGTAGAGGTAGTGAAGATAAAAATAGGATATGAACGTTCAATTGCCCAGCGCTTGCAACTTTTACGGGGATGCAGTGTTCTGGCCATTCATAGGTGCGTGTTCAATCGTTTACATCCATATCTGTCAAGTTATCATCCATGTTTTGTGTGATGATATGACCGGAAAAATACTTGGAGGGTCTAATGTCGATATATCTGATTGTGCGTCAAAAGTTAGAAGATTACAGTGGTTTTTATTCAATCATTGCAAATTTCGCGTACCGGTACCCGCACTCGGTGACCCGCGGTGACTCGGGCGTCCATACAACTTTATCCTGACAACGAGTGGAACTCGGTGTACATGAACCAACATACCATATCAGATATACGGAAACGAGACAAAGCCTGTTGTTGAACTTCCGATCTTGTTTTATAATCTAATATAAATATAAGTCTTGATTTAAATCTATTTGGGGTGCTGCTGACGACTGTTTCTTCTGGTAGTGAATGCCAGTGATCGACAACCCTTTGGCTGAAAGATTAGCTTCTCAGCTCAAGTCTAGATCGAGTGCTGCTTGGTCAGCTTCTGACTATGGCCTCTTGCGTGTGAAGATCCTGATCTGTTGAAAAATAGCTATGATGTTATATGCCCGTATCGTGTCGCCTCTTCTGTAGTTCACGGATGGGAGCTTCAATGTCGTCAGGCGGTGCTCGTACGATAAACGTCGAAGAAGATTCCGTATAAGCTTTGTCGCTCTTCTGTGAACCTTTCCACGTCTACACCATCCACCCCGAAACGTGCACGGTGACCATATGACGTTACCATACTGAAGGCGAGGCCTGCCCAGTGTGTGGTGAATAGCCTGGGGACAGTTACTTCACCGAGGCCAGTGTGGTGAATAGCCTGGGGACAGTTACTTCACCGAGGCCAGTGTGGTGAATAGCCTGGGGACAGTTACTTCACCGAGGCCAGTGTGGTGAATAGCCTGGGGACAGTTACTTCACCGAGGCCAGTGTGGTGAATAGCCTGGGGACAGTTACTTCACCGAGGCCAGTGTGGTGAATAGCCTGGGGACAGTTACTTCACCGAGGCCAGTGTGGTGAATAGCCTGGGGACAGTTACTTCACCGAGGCCAGTGTGGTGAATAGCCTGGGGACAGTTACTTCACCGAGGCCAGTGTGGTGAATAGCCTGGGGACAGTTACTTCACCGAGGCGTGTACATATAGCTCATATACTGATACCGGACAATGCGGCGTTTAATTCCCAATCCCATCACAACATAAATACTACCAGTATATAAAATGTATCATGTCCTTTACGTGAAGCTTTATTCACAGCAAACAATAATGACGTCATATTGCCGTTGTACAACAGTTATGACTCAGCTAATATTAGGTACGCCCACTGAACTGGTCAGAAAGTGTGCGCGATGCTCTCAAAGAATTACGTAGATTACGGGTCCATTGAATGGGCCCAATGTCGATTTAATACGACCTATGCTTTACGGGCCATGTACTCTATAACAATTATTGTGTTGTAAAAACCAAAATAGGTCTAGCAAGGCCACGCAGTGACATTGTTATTTTTAAATGATACACATGCATCTGTATATAATATAAAATTAAGGCACATTTGGTATAAATACCATTTTTTGTTATAATAACTAATATTCGAAACACCTAAAGATCAATTGGATGTAACAGTTGTGAGTTTTGCAGTGGGGCTGATCCGGTTATTCCATCGCAAATCTTTCAATACAGCGGAATCTTCCGCTTTTCCTGTTTTTCTAGAAAACCTTCCGCTTTCCCACGTTATTTGAAAATTTTCCGCTTTTTACGGAATTGGCTTGTGGTTGGAGCACCATCCGATGTCAAAAATAAACTAAAATATAGTTGAAAGTAGCACCAGAGCTATTACTTTTTAGAGAGGATATCCCCCCCCCCTACCGTGGAACAAAACGCCCACAGATCTCGCACAATCTCGGACTTTTCGTTATTTGGCACGTTATCTGTTTTATACATCTTCCGTACGAGCAGAGAGCTTAAATATAGAGAGGCGTTACTATTGCCGCGCCATGTTGAATTTTGAACCAGTGGCGCCTCAAGCGACCGGAGGTATTTCTCAGATAAACAAAAGCTCTCTGGTTGTCCACATGTGATCGTGTACATGTGTGCGATGGTTGAAATGAATTGCCAATACTAGTACTATATGTTACATGATCACATACTCTTTTATTAATAAACACTTTAATTGTGCACATTGAAGGAAACGAAGCTCTGAAACTGTAAATAAATAATTAAGTGATTTCACAGCCCAGTCTCTTAATTAATTCATAGCCTACAATTTGCGATCACTTGACAGCTTATTAAAAAATAATTGAACGTGGTTTAGGTTATTTCACAGATTGTGGGTGGAAGGCGTAGTTTTTTAAATGAAAACAGTTAGGTATATATGAGGTAAATGCATACAAACATACTTTCATCATGTCAGTTTATCATTGTCCATACATTTTTATTTATTTGCTTATAGACATATAATGATATATACAGCTATTATAACACAACCATAACACAATTCACCATATATTCATCATGTCCGTTTATCATATATTAACTAAAAAAAATATAAGTTCATTTAAAGTCTACACCTCAATAATATAGACCATGCAATATAGGCCTGCCCAGCTGAGAACAAAGAATATACATGGAATATTAACAATGTGTATGTTTGCGTTAACATGTTAGAGATAGAGAAATTAGTACTTTCATACAATAATTGGCATCAAATCTCTTGTGCCATCGGTTCATCTACAGCTACAATCAGTCATTTGTTATAAAATGGACAGAATAGCCCAAATTGCTTCCAGCTCTAAACAACCAATCCTACAAAAATATGAAATTTAGTCCAGATCAGTGAACTGTTTAAAGTTAGACAGAATATACCCAGAGATGCAATAGACACATGCATTGACTACTGTAACAGATAACACCAGTAAATCTGTAACCAAGAGATTGACCTGTTTACATGGTATCTCATCATCATAGAACTTCAAGGACTGAAAAAGAACAATACCATGTAAAATAATGACTTGAACCAAGTGCATACACAATGTGTAAACACATGTTTTCCTTTTTTTCAAGTTGGTTATTTGATTTGATATGCATTTAAGTTATGAAGAGAAGTATACCAATTAAGCCCCATGAGCTGAACATTCAAGTACTAATTCAGGTGCTAGTAATCCTTTTTTTGTATTAAGATATGAAATGGGCTGACAAAATTTCATGGGTTTGATGCCTTGTTTCTTATTTAATTAATTTTATAATGCCAATTTTCACCATTAATATTTATAAATATTAATTACCATCACAGCTGGCCCTGTTTCCTGTATAGGTCTCCTATCTGTTAATAGCTTCCTCTTTGATTTCAGTTGATGCATGCAGTGAATTTGGTACATCAAAAATAGTTGGAATAGCATTCTAGATAAGTTAAGAAATGCATATCATACATTCTACAATTAGTATTCAAGTAATTTAAATCTTTCCTCATCATATATCTGAACGACAACAATTAATAACCCATCTTTTACTTCTGTCAATAGAAAAAATAACAAAATGAATGTTTCTACAACTAGTTGAGGTATTTAATAATTAATTTCATAACATTTAAATTATAAATAGAAGTCCATATATATCAATAAGTACCAATTGCTTACGTTTAAAAATAAATATGGATGCAGGTGATCATGTAAATACTCAGCTACTTATAATTATTGAATTAGGAAAAAATTATCTGATTATAGTAATGTAATTTTAGAAGTCCAATTATATTATTAACAATAATAAAGTAAAATATACCTCCCGCCCATAACATCTTCAGTGGCTCCAGTACATGTAACTGTAAGCTTATGTATATCTTACATACCCATTTTGTGATTAATAGGTTGATATTGTTCAATAAAATTTAATCAGATTTTGTCTGAAACAAATATAGATCTAGATAGATCCTGCTTGGGCCTACTGAATGGGTCATGTCAAATAGGGGCGTGTCTACTAATATCCTTTATTAAGTTTATTTAAAAAAGCCAGATCATATCAGATTTTACACTAGCTTTCATTTCCTTTCGGGATGTCTTTATTTGTGCATACTTTTTCTGTTACTGCAGCCGAAAGCGGCGCAGAATGAACCAGTGCCACTAGGCGCCATGTTAACGAAGGGAGCTGTCCGTGACCATTGGCACCAAGTGGCGGATGCTTCCCGCTAGGCCACCGGAGCTTGGTTTTGTTGTTCGGGGAGAATCCCCAGGCTGTCGCTTAATCAGCACAGCCTCTATGTTGGAGTGGTTGAGAAACCTACTCCCCCACCACTCACAGGGGAGCAGTACGGATAAGATGGAGCCGAAATACCCTGAGGGTGGTCACTGCCAGAGTGTTTTACATCCTCATGGGGTTTTTAACGTCCCCCTTTATTTTAAATAATTCAGTGGAGACGGCAGCGCCATTTAACCTGGTCAGCCACCCACGATGTAGTGAGCCGAGAAATTAATCCCTGGAAAAGTTTCGACCTCTTACGGGGTTCGAACCTGCGACCGTTGGCACCAAGTGCCGGGTGCTTAACCGCTAGGCCACCGGAGCTTACTACCCCATGACTTGTTTATGTTCACTATCGCATGCGTTAATTTAATTGGCCGCTTGTCATCCAACTGCTGGCCAATCAGGATCGTTTGCAGCTGGAGTTAAAACGACGGTGTCAGAAAGAAGCCACGCACGATTGCCGGCTGTGTGACTAGTTTGGGCTTAACGTGTGAATAGAACACCAGTTAATCTGTAATGCCCGTTTATATGACTTATAATATCGGCAACATCTGAAGCAGTGTTTCAACACATTTTCCTTTCATGTCCATAGAACCAATAAACTGACAAATCATCATGTGTATAAATATGACAGCAGTCCGTCAATGGGTAAATCAGTTGACTTACGTACCAAACCATATATCTCTGGCATAATGGATCAGATACGGTCATATACTTCAGATGAGGGTCAAATAGACGTCAAATATAAGGCATCTGTGGGCCATTATCCCAATTCGGTACTTAATGTTGAGTTGTTTCTGCATTTTTTCAAAACTACTGCAATACTCGTAAAACATTATTTATTCGACCAAACATCATAAACGTAGGATACATATTTTCACCTTATGCAGGCTGACACAGTCCACATCGTGGAATAATTTAACATAGAAGTGCACGCGGTACTCATGCATGTGTCAACTCTGTTATCGACATCTGATTATTCGGTGTGTCGTGCATTTTTCTTACAACAAGGATTATTAAATAATTAATATGATAACTATTTGTCCCATGTCCAGTAACACATAACTAAAATCAACTATATATATATATATATATATATATATAAGTTGTGCTTAATTTGGTAAGTGTACACTGCCCCCCAATGTATTTGCATTGTCAGGTTTATGAATAGCGAAATATAGTGCTTACAGCTTAGCAATCTGAGTCACGATGCGGCCAATAGGATTCAATGTGACCGTGCTAAGCTGTAAGCAGCATATTTCGCTATTCATAAACATGACACAATCCACTTTATGGATATATGACAACAATAATTACACCTACATTACTTAAATGTGTTTACATATTATTAGTGATGATAACAGAGCTGATGTGTCAGTAACAGAGTTGACATTAAAATAATGCCGTCGTAATAAGTATCTACATAAGACGTATCGTGCAAGTCCTGGACTGTTGCAATCCAGTATAGTCATATAAAGTTGCTATCTAGTGTAGTCATATACAGTTGCAAGCTAGTGTAGTCATATACAGTTGCAAGCTAGTGTAGTCACATACAGTTGAAATCTATAGTGTTGTCATAGATAGCCGAAATGTAGTGTAATCGTATACAGTTGATATATAGTGTAGTCATATACAGTTGAAATCTAGTGTAGTCATAATAATATACAGTCATATACAGTTTTATGATAAATAATAATATTGGCAAATTGATGTCAAGTCTGTTGTACGGCCAAGTCAATTCTGCTATCATGCACAGGGTTCGAAATAAGCGCTAGCCCGTTAGCCTCGCGCTAATAGAAATACTTGTGGGTTAGTATAGAATATGTGTGTTATTAACCATCGGGGCTAATACACATATTAGGGGGGTATCTTTGGAGCATATCGCGATTAATTTAAGTTTGAGAATACTAACAAGAAGCTGGGGTCATTAATGATCGCGATTGATTTTGTGGGTCACGCCGGCACACAAAATGAATTGTCCCACGACTGCGTGTATGATGCGCTGTGATTGGATGCTTCACGACCTGTTTACATATTTCGGGCAATGACGAAGCGTCTTATGGAGCAACTAGGGGCACACTATTTAAATGTCCAACATTTATCAAAATGTTTTATGCATGTGCATCGCATCATGTCTTACACATATTACGATATTTGATTGGGACTGCTGCATTGTTATTTGACCTGTTAGGATTTTATGACTGAAATTGGATAAATTTACAGTTCTGAATGAAAAAATGGATTAAGCGTGTTTTAAAACGCTTTGTCAGATGGAGCTCCATCCCACCATACCGTCGCTATGTTTGGGGTCGCTGCGCCCACTCGCTAACGTTCGGGCTAGTGAAACTTCGCAAAGTCTGATAGTCCAATAGCCCCGGAGGATAATGGACTAGAAAGTCTTAGCTTCTAACCCTGATGCATATGGTAACAGAGTTGACAGTAACAGGGGTGGCAATCATGGTGGATTGCATTTAACACAGTAGATTAATGCAGCCATGTTATCACTTAATCTCTTTTCCGCCAAAGTGCAGTGCACTGATATAACAAGACTGAATAGCGCTTTGATAAGATAGTTACATCATTCATATCTTTGAGTATCAGTGTCGACGTATTATTGCATGTGGCACTGGAGAATGAGTATTTTAATAAATATTAAAACAGACAAAAGCACATACTTTCTCTCCGTTTAAGGCCGTCGTAGTCTGCTGCCACCTGGTGAATAATGTCGTACTGTCCAAGGAACGAGGCATTTTCGATAGTTAAACAACTATTGAGTAACAGGGTTGACTCATCGTTTGGGGACATATGAAAATGACTTGAAGTGTGATAACAAAAAAAAAATAATATGTCTATATAGATCCTAGTCCGAGACGTTTAATATATTTTACTATATTGTGATGATTATCAAACAATATTACCATTAACCAAGTAGCTCCTACTAAGACCGAAGAAAATAGATTTCGATTCATGGACATGACATTTTTTTCACCTCCATCATATAATAATTAGTTTTTCTTTAATACAAATTCATAATTGATGCGATGTTTCGTATTGCCCTTGATTTATCAGAACATTGAAAATGCACCATATTATTCTGGCACTCAAAACTGTACCGAATTGAGAAATATAATTATTTCTATACAAAATTTAATGCGAACATTCTTCTCTCTATTAATATTCTCAAATCGCTGAATTTCTGCTGAATCTTTTAGGCGAAAATTGTCATTATCAGAATGCATTGCGTCCTGAGGGAGTATTTTATAATTAAGTCAATTTAGTCTGGTTCATAGATTAATGAGAAAGCCTCTCACGAGGTGAAACATGTACCAAATGTGCATGTCTTTGTCTGATATCATAACTTTTAATTACTAGTAGATAAATGAAAGCGTACGTTGTATTACGTTTTTGCGCACACATATTGAACAGAAATGGAAACATACTGCACTGGTACACGCCATAATATGTGATTTGTTTATATAATTCGTCATCGAAATTTTATATAATTTTCAAGCGTTTCATATTATTTTCTATGAAATTTTGATGAATGAAGCCAGAATTAAATATGGGGCTATCTTTTTCAAGCCATGTTCAGGGTGGCTTACAGTGACCTTTTTTTGTATTTGTTTATTTATTTGAGTCACCCGAAAAAAACATGTTTTTTTTTAAATTTCCCATTCGCGATATTTACTGTACTTCAGCTTCATATAATATACTAGAGTTAACTGGTTGGTTTATGAGATTTGTCTTCTATAAACGATAACCAGATAAGGATGTAAACATATTGTTACAAGGCAATACATATAAAAGCATGCGTTAATTCCAGCAGATAGAACACACAAGATTCATGTGTCTCTGCGTGTATTGCTCTCTCATTGTAACCCCCGTAAATGTAAAACATATAAAACCTTTCGGATCAATGTTTCGAAATAGAGTATCTTCTCATCTGGTGCTGTCTTTCCAAGGACCAACTTCACCGACTAGAGATCTGTGATACGACAGGATTGTCAGTGGTTTCCACTCACCGCTATACTATACACGAGATACGTGTTGCAGTTAGGACAGGAGGCAAGATCTTACATCCATGGTGACTTGGTAGCGTACAAAAGGTATTTACTATATCTTTTCTCTCTTTCTTGCACAGGTAAGCAGCCATTAATATAGTGCCGTTCGTCAACCAAGAGCCAATATATCCCAGCAGTGATCTTAGCCTTAACGCATGCCATAGAGTATCATGTTGACACATCGGTGTCATTTTCTACATCATATGCAGGCTGTCACAACTCACTGCTCCAAGATGTAAGAACCTGGTACTTCGCTTGTGTCTAGCTTCCCTAAACATGGCTTCCAACGGTACTTTTGGATGACCTATGTGACCTACTTTTCCATCTTCATGTAGTGGGCTGGGTCTCCAGCAAGTAGTGCAGCGTGAAAACATCATATTAGCGCAACAGTACTTTTGGATGACCTATGCGACCTACGTTTTCTATCATCCTGGGGTAGATTGCGTCTCTAGCAAATAGTAAGGCGAAGAAATATCATATTGGCGCAAAGGTTTGGAGACGTGAACAACCAAGCTACTAGATGACTAATTTTGTATAGCCAGCTGTCTGTGGATTAATTTCCTCCCCTCTGAGTTAGAATGTCGTTAAAGAAGACCTTGCTATATATTATATATATATATATATATATATATATATATATATATATATATATATATATATATATACGTATCACACAAGTACCACAGACAAGTCCCAGAAATTGAGCTACTTATCAGCAACAATGTTCCTGATGCCTATACACCTTTGGAGATCCGTACAGGTCCAAGAGGAAGCCCACATGCATCAAAGACACCCTTAGGCTGGATTACTTGGAATGTAGTTAGAGACATCTGGCACAAAATGATTCATGAATAGAATAAGGGTCATACAAGTCTCTGAATGTGAGCAGCTCAGCCAACTTGATTGACTTGTAACACAGTCGATACATTTTGACTTTCAGGAGCACACCACAGATGACAAATGAAAGAATTCAGTGAAAGATGAGTTATTCCTAAACAACTGAAGAATGGACACTACGTAATTGGTTTACCCTTCAAGAAGGATGCACTGGTGCTAGCTGAGAGTCGTAAGATGGCCGAAGCTCGCTTAGCAAGCCTGAAAAGGAAAATGACAAGAGAACCACAGTTCCTCATCATGGCATATACCACAAACAAAAGGGTAAACTGAGAATTGTCTATGACTGTTCAGCCACATGTCATGGTGTATCTATCAACAACACATTGCTATCTGTGCAAGATTTGCTATACAACATAGTTGGGATTTTACTTCGATTCCGTCTACATAAAATCGCGCTAATGGCAGACATCGAAGCTATGTTTCACCAGATACAAATCCCACGCGCAGATCGAGACAGTCTTAGATTTTTATGGTGGCGAAACGGAAACCTGCATGAAGAACCAACCGAATACAAGATGACTGCACATATATTCGTTGCTGTATCGTCTCCAAGTTGTGCTAACTTTGCCCTTCAAAAAACTGCTAAAGATAATGCACACCTGTTTGATGAATCAGTAACAAGTACAGTCCTAAGAGACTTCTATGTAGATGACTGTTTGAAATCTGTGGAAACTGACTTGTAAGCCATTAGCCTAATACAAGGTCTCGTCGATGTATGTAGCCCAGGTGGGTTCCATCTCCACAAGTGGATCGTTAACAGTCAAAGGATGGTGGACTCAATACCAGAACGGCAACGTGCCACCTCCATCAATAGTCGGAACCCATTCGACTCTAACTGAAAGAGCATTTGGTGTACATTGGTAAGTTCCATCAGACTCACTAACGTTCAAGATTCATTTAAGTGAAAAACCGCTGACTACAAGAGGGATCCTGTCAAATGTAAACTCGGTTTACGACCCCCTGGGACTCGTCACCCCTGCAATTTTTCCGTGCCAAGAGTGTGCTGCAAGAACTCTGCCACAAAGGACTAAGATGGAATCAGCAGCTTGATGACATTCACCAAATAAGGTGGATGCATTGGTTAAATGAATTGCTAGTACTAGAAGAACTGCACTGTCCAGGGCGTGTCAAGCCTAAAGATTTTGGTATGGTTGTGTCAAGTGAACTACACTACTTCTTGCATGGCTTATCCAGGTGGTAGACAAGCTACATAGTCGCTGCAAAGAGAGGTTCACAAATGGAATCGCCAATGGACAGAGAAGAGGAGCTGCTCTACCAAACAAGGCAACACTGACAGCCAACGATATAGAGATAGCTGAAAGTCTCATGATAAAACACGAACAGCGCAGATATCTGAGTGCTGTGTTGTCGGCAAGCTCTGACGACGATACAAAAGGAATAAAGGGAATCTGCGTAGCCAAACTGAATCCATTTGTGCGAGATGAGATGTTGCGTGTTCGCTTGAGACGAGCAGACGTGTGCCCTGATTCCAAAAATCAAGTCATCGTACCTAAAGAGAGTCTCTTTTGGCGGTCATTGTCATAAGAAAATATCATGCTTTAGTTGTACATCTTGGTAAGAACGCAGTTCCGTCAGAACCGCGCAAAAGGTTCTGGATCATTGGTGCTAACAGCATCATCAAGTCGGTGATTTCCAAACGTGTTACGTGTCGCAGATATATGGTACTCGACGAAACCAACTGCTAATGTCAGATCTCCCACTAGATCGTATTACTCCAGGACAACCACCGTTTAGCAAAACTGGTATGGATTATTTCGGGCCATTTGAGATCAAACGCGGACGCAGTAGGCTCTTGTTAAACATTATTGCATCATATTTGAATATATAGTCGGGCAATACACTTGGAAATTGCTTGCTCAATTGACACAGGTTCGTGTGTTCATGCAATTCGTCGCTTTATAGCTCGCAGAGGAACTCCGACCCTCATCCGATCTGAAAATGGAACGAATATTGTTGGTGCGGAGCGCGAATTAAGAAAGTACATCAAACTCCTTAGCCAAAGCCAGTCGAACAAAGAAATGAACGAAAAAGGGCATTCGGTGGAAATTCAATCCACCGGCTGCTTTCCACTTTGGCGGTGTATGGGAAAGACCCATACGTATTGTTCGCAAGGTGCTTTATTCGTTGCTGTAGGAGCAGATGAAAAAGCTGGATGATGAGTCACCCCTTACGTTGATGTGCGAAGGATAGAGGCACTCCTAAATAATCGTTCAATAACCAAAGTCTCTGAATCGCCAGATGACCTTGATGCACTGACACCAAATCGCATATTCCCACTGGGACAGCGACACGGTGATCCTCCCTTTGTGAGCAACAGAAGTGATCGGTATGTGAAACGGCGTTGGAAGCATATCCAGTACTCGACAGACACATTCTGGAAACGTTGGACAAAGGAATAATTACCGTGTCTACAGGAACGCCAGAAGTGGATGCAGTCAAAACGCAACGTATCCGTCGGCGGTGTCGTCTTAGTTATGGACGGAAGCGTTAGAAATTCATGGGCACTCGCACGTGGAACAGAAGTGTTTAAGGACAAAAGGGGGCTGGTGGGTATCGCGAAGGTGAAAACAGACTGCACTTCACTGAAACGCCCCATTCATAAGTTGTGCACACCACTAGAAGCTGATGTGCCTTAGATGTTCTTGGCGAATGAGGACAAATGTGTAATACTTTACTGTGTTACCATTGTAATTAATGTTTAAGTTTCTGATGTAGTGCAGAATATAAGTAACTTCACTTTATACTTAAGTACAGGCTTAACTGATATTTAAGCTGTTAGGGTTTATTTTTTTGTTTTGATAATTTGTATTTCATGTATATTAGTTTGAAGTTACTATGTATTGTGTAAATATTAGGTAATTGCTTGACTATGTATCGCAATTAAGGGGCCGGGATGTAAGCGTCACATATAACGAAAACCATAAGGAGTTCGTGTGGTGCCGCAAGCCATACAGTGCTGACGCCTGTCGGCACATTACAATTCATAATGAGTTCGCTAGGTTCTGCCACCTATCGAAAGTTAATTATTTGTGTGTGTATAGCATCATCAAGACTAGTGTTAACATGTGATAGAAAGAAGCGTACACAAGATTAGAAAGTAAACTGTGAATAATGGCATTATTATATTTTGCATTACGTACAAAATATCGGGTTTATTTAGTCAAGTGGTGAATCGAGTCGGATTTTGCTAGAAAGCTCATGGTTCATATAACCTTGGAATGACCTCTAGTAAGCAAATATTCTAACTAGTTTCAGAACTTCGCATCTTATTTAATTAATGGCATATATGCAATATACCTGTATGTGTCTATCAACTACCGGATTACGTATTTATATTTTAAGAGGGACACACTAACCCTGTCTTGCCGCCAATTCAGCACATTGTGTTATATTTTCAGTGGTTTTCTATAACCCTGGGAAGTACCTTCTTGGGCGAGAAATATTGCTGCAGGTGCTATATTCAGTTGTATTGTTTACTGTTTGAACTCACTTGAAACCTTTACGGGCTCTTATAGGATATATACCTTTTCAGCCCACCTTATATCTATAGATAATATGTCGCATTTGCCTTGGGTATAGGTTCAGTTTAAATTTTCATTTTTTTGTAGTGGTACAGACAGGGGTGGTTTTACCAGTGTCTGTCAAGGCGGTTTTTGAATGTGTTTAGGGTTGGAGCTGTGACTATTGTCTCTGGTAGGCCAGTCCAGCTGTCGACCCCTCTTTGACTGAAAGTGTGCTGTCTTAATGTAGTCCGGCAGTGATTTTTCTTTAGTTTCAGACTATGGGAGTTTGTCTTGCTTTCTTCTGCTAACTGCAATGGGGATGCTCCTATGGTGTCTACCAGGCCGTTTAGAATCTTATATGTCTCTATCATATCTCCCCTATCTCTACGGTAAACTAGACTTGGCAGTTTTAGTTGTTTTAGTCTCTCTGGGTAAGGAAGTTCCTTCAGTTCGGGAACTAAGTTCGTAGCTCTGCGTTGGACCCTTTCAAGATGATCTATATCCGCTTTCTTGTTTGGGCACCAAACCGTGTTGGCATACCCCAGGTGACCTCTGACTAGTGATTTGTACAGCTGTACCAGCATGGCTTTGTCAAGGTATCTGAATAACCTTCGGATTGCTCCAACTACTCTATTGCCTTTGTTCACTGCTGTTCCTATGTGCTTGCTAAATTTTAGGTACTCAGTAAAGAGATCACCAAGGTGTTTTTTCTTCTTCCACAGCTTGGACTACAAGTGTATTCTGGCCATCGTTCATCGTGTACTCTAGCTGCATGTTCTTTCTGCCATAGTGTAGGACCTTACGTTTTGATGCATCAAAATTTAGTTGCCATCTGTTGGACCATTGGATCAGCTTATTCAGGTCCTTTGTAGACCATCTTGGTCACTTTTGTTATTTACCGTCGAGTAAAGCTTCGTGTCATCTGCAAACAACATTGTGAAGTTATCCACTAGTTCCGGCAGGTCGTTTATGTATAAAATAAAGAGGACCGGTCCTAGGACACTTCCTTGAGGGATCCCGCTTAGCACTGCCAGCCATTGTGACATACACTGATTTATCGACACCCATTGTCTATGGTTTGTGAGGAAATCAGTCACCTACTCTATAGGATCTTGCCTTTGATTCCATAAGCTTACAGCTTATTTTGACAGTGCGGCACGGTGTCAAACGCCTTGCTGAATTCAAGATATAGTACATCCAGACAGTTGCCGTCATCTAATAATTTTTCCACTAGTCGAGCACTTTCAAAAGTTGGAGTACTGTAGACCTCTTGTTCCTGAAACCATACTGGGAGTCTGTGAATAATTTATTTTCTTCCATGTGTCTCATTATTTTATCCCGGATCAGCCGCTCCATTGGTTTACATACAATTGATGTTAGGCTAACGGGTCTGTAGTTGTTTGGTAATTTCTTCCGTCCTTTTTTGTGGATAGGAATTACATCAGTATTCCAATAGTATTAATAATTCCAGGATATTGGTATTACAGGAAATTGGTATTACAGGATATTGGTATTACAGGAAATTGGTATTACAGGAAATCGGCGGGTTACAGCGGCATGGAATTACGACAACTCGCCGTTACGAATGAACCCCCCCCCCCATAAGCGCTTAAAAGGTTTTCTAATTACCGACAGCGGTTCGTAGTTACGGTTGACCTGAAAGAAAACTAGACCGTGCACGCCCGCTGATTTGATGGCAAACAGGTCCCAACTTCCGGTGTAGGCAAAAAGGAAAACAGACTGCTAAAATAAGGTTTATAAATATGGTGAATTCTTATTATGTCGTTGGTTTCATAAGCCGTGGGCGTGGAAATAATACAAAAGGAATATCTTTTCATCGGTAAGTAGAAGGAACACATTTAAAATAGCTGTTAAATCGGGGGTTTTTTCCGGGAAATTAAGCTTAATTATTATTATAATTAGCCTATTCGACAACCACCCGGCCCGTCTCTGGGGTTTCATCCGAACTATACTAGATCTACGGACTTGCTTAAAACGACATTTACATATTTCATGGCATATAATAGGAGAGGAATAATACAGATTGTCTGCACACACAAAATTATAATGCACACATCACAATAAATGTCCGTATTCATAGGTTCAAAACTCAAAGCGCAGCCGCTTCAACGTTACTTTTTGTCACTACCAGAAGTCAGCGCTGTTTGGTCATGGCGGCCCATTCAAACACCACTTACTGCTCGATCTAGTTTTCTTTCAGGTCAATAGTTCCCGCCATACACGCCATCTTCGGTTTTTGTGTTTTGCATACAATGGCGGAAAAGGTCTTCAATGTGGACGATAGACTTTATTGCTTGGTGGCAATGCTACCGGAGAGTTAAAGCTCAAGCCCTTGCTTATCTACCGGGGTTGAGAATCCGAGGGCACTCAAGGGAGTTTGGAAGAGTTCTCTTCCAGTCACACGGAGGTCCAACGAGAAGGCATGGGTAACGCTTCGGGGTTTTGAGAAATGGTTTGCTAACCCATTTGTGTGCCAAATGTTGAGAGGTACTGCACAGCCAAGAAGCCGCCTTTCAATATTTTGTTGGTGCTGGACAATGTTCTTGGTCATCCCACACATTTGGACGACTTTCATCCTGCTATTAAGGTGACTTACCTTCCATCTAATACTACCTCGATCTTGCAGCCCATGGACCCTCAAGCGGTTTTGGAAGTACTACAACATTTATGATGCTGTGAAGAACATTGCTGATGCTTGGGTTGAAGTGAAACAGACCAACATGAATGGTGTTTGGAAAAGTTGTGTTCCCAATTCGTGGTTGTTTGGCTTATTGCACAAAGATTCGACTTACACACAAATTGATCTTACGAAGGTACATAAAGACGGATTTCGTTTGTAAGCCGAGGACCTCATGTATTGACTTACTTATAACGTTTGAATTTCTGGTTTTGAACCCAGAAAGTTATTGTAAAGAATAATTAATTATGGTTTCATTATAAGTAAACAATGAATATGTCTAAACTCTGAATTTGTTTATTTTAATCAGTGATATATAAATAATCAACAATATACAATTATGGATTGCTGGCAGGGTTGTTTGATTTAAATCAAGTGATTTAAATCACTCTAAAAATCATTGGTTTTGATTTTTTTTGAAAATCTGGATTTTAATCGTGATTTTTTTCACATTTTGGCTGTGATATCATACACAATAATGACCAATTGCGATTTTGATATATTTTAAATTCGTTTTTGCCAATTTAATCCTATACTAGTCATGGTCAGTTGTTAAATAATAATTAGCTATTGGCAGATTTCACACCTGAACACCCAAAGAATCCAATGACAATATAGATCCATGCTATAAAGACATATAGCATGTACACTGTATAGTGGACCTTCATAACCACAGCATATCCAATTGGAATGTGACACATCCCCCACATTAATTTGGATAATCACCCATCCAACTGAAGATGAGCCTTTATTTCTATAACCACACAATAGACTGACAGATGAAGCCATATACAGTAGCCACTCTGGTTCCATGTGCTAAATTAGATTAATTTGGGGATGATCTGACACGTGAAGTCACATCTTTTTTATACATTTAGGGGAGTATTGAGTTAATGTGAGGCACTTGTTGTTTAGCCATGTACCTTAATTAGTTTTGTGTGTTATGAAATGTTTGAATGGGGTTTTTTAAATAAAAATTTAACAGATTTTTTTGCAATCCTGATTGCAGGGTTTCTTTTTATTATTCCTTTTTATCATTTGGGTTTGCTAATAGACGAGCACCGTATTGACAGTCGTCTACGTTATTATGATATAAATGTGTTTCGGTGAATGATTGTTACACTAATCTAGTTTGCGCCTCCATGGTCTAGCGGTAGTGTGTTGGACCACAGAACACTACCCCCCGTGTACGAATCTCGGCGTAGACATATCTGAAGGGTGTTTCATCTTTGACTTCACTTCATTACCTTTGGTGGTCGATCGGTCCATTTAACCTACCATGTGCCCAAAAGTGGCCGTAAAACACCCATCATCTTATAATTTTATTTCTAACAATTTAGCCACCTCATAACTCCGGTTCATGACTGTAGGCCGTCATTATTCTTTTGCTCTTTCTGATATTAATAAACTCTAAACAAACCTATTTCTTACCGTGTATGATGAGTATTTTATGTAATTAGATCCACATATATAACATAATCTAGACTAACGGATGACTATTTTAATAATCCATGCATGTTTACAAAACGTAAAATTGCATTTTCTACGTAACTGCTGACTATATCTTTCCATACCGTGTGAGCATACAATAAAAACGATTAAGATGCAATAACAAGTTCGGTTATTCATTTGAAAAGTTTTGAGCTAAGTAACTATGGTATACAATCTTTAAAAAATTACATTATAGTGAATTAAAAATTGGGTAATTGAAAACGTAATTAAGCTTTGTCTCAGACTGTCGATCGGCATGACTCTATCTATAATGTATGCAGGCGATTTGCTTTAACACACTCCGGTTTATTAAGCATACATTTTAAATAATTAACTTACATAAAATAATAAAGAAAATCGCATTATTTACTCGGACATCTTTTATCAAATATAGACTCATAATCGTATACGCCGAGCGAATGTCTCCTGGCCTATATCCCATAGCACGCCAACCAACAGGTGGCGCAATAGTCGTTATCAGCGTGCTTGAAGACGAGATGAACTTCAACAAAAGACCTGGTTTTGAACGGCGTGGGCGATCATTCTCTCCAATAAACTTGTCTGTATATCTTAAGGGTGTAATTAGCCTAACCATTCAGTCTCTGTACCCCCTGTTATCGTATTACGATACGCGGTACTCTTCTAATAGTAGTCAACGTATGATTTATAGTAGTTGTAAATATAGCAGTCTTGGCGTGCTTAGTTACCACTTCTATTTGAGGCTGTCAACCAAACACTTAATAGTAATGTAATAAAGAAGGTTATGTATGGCCATAATTTAGCTAGATTCACCAGTCAGCGGAAATAGAAAATTAGCCATTCTCTTTATTTCTAAGAATACAACAAAATTATAGATGCTCTATTAGAGTAACTGGCTTAATGATTACACTAATTCAGATTCATATACATGTACAAGCATAATTATATTGTGTCTGCTCCTATGTGTCTGCTATAGTTGGAACATATATAAATGTGTGTGTGTGCGCGTGTGTGTGTGTATGAAAACGTATTTGCGCACATGGTAAGATATACGCCTGAAGACATTAATATAAGCTACACTGCTCCGGTCTTATTGTGGCCTCTAGACTGACCTCCTCCACCGCTACTACCGACAGATGGCGCACTAACACCAACCATCTTCAGGATGAGGAAGATGCCAGCCAGAATAGACATCAGCGCTCCAGTGAGATCCAGACACGAGCGAATTGAATCCAAGTTGGAATTACCCGCGCCCCACACAGCTACTCCTATTATCGCGAACACGCCTGCAATTGGAAAATATAGCATAAATGGTGAGAGCACAACGAACCAATCACCGACAGCGACAGATCAATGAGAATCGCGCGCTATTTATTTACGTTCAGAATTGTTCTTACAGATACGCTCATTGGCCGAATGGGATGTCGTTGTGGAAGATTGTGGCTTTTATTACCCAAGTAAAAGATTTTAATATCAAATAGGACATTCATCCACACAACTGATATTTAGACCTCGATGATATGTCGTGAGCTCGATTTGATATATATATATATATATATATATATATATATATATATATGTGTGTGTGTGTGTGTTTGTTTGTTTGTGTGCGCGCGCACGCGCGCGTTTCCTATTACTAATTGTAACCCATAACATTTGATCTCGTTAGGCAGTTTGTATCCCCTATCATTATTTAAAATATACATTGAAATTCTTCTTGGTTCCAGCTGACTTGCTTGTTCAATCGAACTTGCATTTCGGGAATAAGGAACCCGGCGGCTATTTATTTCAAGCACTGTTTTCCCGGCGCATATTCAAGCATGCCCTTATTCAAGCACAGGCCGTTATTTTTGTGTGCATATTTACGGCTCAAAAACTAAAATCTTCAGTATTCCAAACGTATTAGTACAGCCTGTGTGAACTACTCGATGCACCATTCAAACAGTTTGTTTCTGAAGCATTTATGTACGCATTGTGCAAGCGATAATAACACACAAGTAACAAGTAAAACTTGATGATTAACATCATCCGTGGAAATATCTAACACCCCGGCGCTTATTCAACCCCCGACGCTTATTATTTTAAGGTATGAGTATAGGGATAATAGTTATTAACAAATGACACAATTTTATCCAACTAATCCTACATGTATATAGCCTGTCAACTGATGAATACATTTTACGAAGTGGCTATAGGTCCGGACCCGTAAGCGCAATTTTATAGCTATTGCTCCGGCACATCCTCGGTTTCCGTGGCGTATATAAATTATAATGCGACTGCTGCCAGGAAATGTCACAATAATCAACTCCAACTTATCAACTAAGCCATGTTTGAATTGACAAATATTATGTATTCTTGTACTTATGATTGATTTTCTTGAACCCACTTGAAACCTATTCGGGCTCTTGTAGGATAACTTCCTTTCTAGCCCACGTTTCGTGCGTGCATTTACTTCCAGTGTGGTCCCTTTTTATTATTGAGTGGCTGTTCATAGAGGGTGATCACTGTCAGGGAGCATTACGCCCTCAGGGGATCTTTAATGTCGCCCTTTCTTAATTAATTCATTAGAGACGCCAGCGCTATTTAACGTGGTCAATCATCCACGAGATACCGTGCTGCTTGCATGTTACCTTGGAAGAATTACACAAATACTTCGGTTTAGGTTTAAGATTAGGTTTAGTAAGACAGTGCTTGGAGCTTTAGTAAATTCGTAAAGCATCCGGTAGCCGGGTGTGTGCTATATTCTACCGAATATTTGAGAAGGTGCGCATGCGCAGTTAAATTCCCGAGCTATAACTACTTTAGTGTACGCCCGGGTCCGGATCAATAGCAACAGCCTAAATTTTATGCATCAGATAAACCCGTTGTTGTTATTTTTGTTAGTGTAAATTATTTCCTATTTGCTATTCACAGTTACGGCGAATATCACGAAATATTCACAGTATTTGTTATAATAACAACATTCACGACCAGAATAACATCCATCAGTTAATCAACAACCTATTCTTATATTAAAATACTTCTGTACGATCGATGAATCTGATATCGTTCTGAATTCAGTAACTCATCCATACAACGTACCGTAGCCTTATTATTATTAATATAAGTAGTACTTTGATGCGTGATCTATAAACATACACTAAACACATGGACATAATATTTTTGATTAGTGTCGGCATTTGTACGTATTCACAACTCCCATAACGATGTATGACATAATGCCACCAATTTTGGAGAAAATAGCATTTACAGCGAAGCGGATGGCGCCATTTTGAAGTTGATTGAACTTATTCAAATTGTCGAAGGAATAATCAACTTTAATTTCCATTATTTGTGATTCTCTGTGCCAGTGTCTTATCTAACACTGTTAAAAAAAACACGCGCACACAAAACAAAAACAATTAATTATGTAATGAGACTACGTCATACAGGTGACGCGTTGGCGAACTACTTACTCCCTATAAGTATAAGAAAAGAGGGATGAATAAATGGTGGCAGGAACTAATTTTTAATAATTCCCTTAAGCAAAAGGAGAACATAAAATAACGTTAACCTACCTCCCACTAATATCAACACAATAACTGATATGTCCACTGGCTTGCCGCTGACTTCTCCGAAGTAAGACAGTGCAAGTAGCAGTATGGCTGTTGTATAGGCGAGGAAGGCGATGATTAACATGCCATCAGCAGCGCCTTCGGGCGTACCAGCAATAAAGCCGAGGGTCAGTGCCTCGTATCCTACCGCAGCGTGGATGATAGCTAGCATAAACCAGTCAGCCATGGTTTGGGGAGACTTCAATGTCCACGGAAAACAATCCGCTAACTATTTCTGTCTTTATTCGAGAGCCGTTTGCTGACGATCTCAGTTAGCGCGATGCTTGGCATCAATGCTGGATGACCATGGATGAGCGATATAACAAGAACATCGGGATTTGTTTGCGTTCGACTTGTTGCATGACAACCGTTGTTAATGGGCGCCTACGTCCGGAGTTAAGTATCAATATTTACATTATTAATAACGCCTGGACAGTATCTAGATCAATAGCCTTATCGATGAACTTGCCCTGTCAGTGAAGGGTTATCGCGTGGATATGAGTTTATATATATATATATATATATATATATATATAGAACTATTATTAAAATGACACATGAAGATGTGTTTTCAAGTGAGACATTTTAACGCCATTTTCTATTGTGAATCAAAACATTTTAATATTTGTCATTTTACTAACATAATAACAGAACACTCTATCACAAAGCAATTTTTTATTTAAGTGAATGACAAGAATTAAGCTGTACGTTAGAATTTTGGTGTGTCTGAAGAAGAATTCTCCCTCCTCCTCTGTGATGGTTTGTATCTAAAGGTGGGCGTTTAGTATCCCAATTTTATTGCGCCATCGATTAGTTTATTGGAAGATATATGACAAGGCTATATAGTACAAACTAATTGTATTTCTTGTCATCTTGATTTGTAATGAATCAATTAGGTGACCCCGTTTTGTAAGATACCATATTATATATATATATATATATATATATATATATATATTGACCTCGTCGTCAAGATGATCACTTGTAAATCAAGTTGTTTGTTATAATCTCTGTTATGGCAACTGAGTTGCCATAGCGATATGAAGCAGATGGAGAGAGTGTTTGTTGGGTCAGTAACAGGAATATGGCCAGCCAGAGTTGGATGACTTCATAGAGAGGATACGACAACATATCATAATTTGTCGACTGAAAGTGAAGTAAGTAACACGGTATTCCATAGCTATCGTTGATTAATATTAAGCGACTCTGTGGTTTTCTAACAATAGCACGCTTTAATTCTTTTTCGGACTTTGAAGTAAAGTATTTTCGGACTTATATAGATAAATAAGTTTTTAACCAAAGTAAGAGTTAAATATCTCATCCAATTAACCATATTTGGAATCTTCTCAAATGGGCTTTATATATATATATATATATATATATATATATATATAATGTTGTCTTATTGGGCGAATATTATCATTACAATAATCTACGAAACTGAACTATCCTCAACATTTTCATCAGAAAACATTTCTATCCATGACACACCCAGCCTAAACGTGTATAACCTCGTACTCTGCCAAGTTAATTAGTTCCAAAGTACCATGCTGTCCTGTGTTCTCACATCTGTGTCAATCTCCAAAATACTGTCTTCTGATTGGACAGATGTTTTGCATGCTTTAATGGATTATCAGACCAGTACAAAACTATATCGTCTTAGTGATTATTTGCAGCCGATTTAGCTTCTATATTTCTTTTTACAGATAATATCCGGTTTAGGCGATTTTATGATATTACTATATTAACCAGTCTTCTGTCTATTATTAACTGTGGCGAGCATTTTGGACAGGGTAAGACTACCTACTTCTAGATTGTATAGATGAGGGTAGGTGGGAATGTTGATGAACTCAAGTTAGTGTTTTATACGCCTGTAAGTTCCCAGCATTCACCGTACATGTATGAATGGAAAATGTGTCAGGCAAATGTAAACACTCACCATTTAGCAGAACCATATAATTATTGGTCGCTGTAATGATATGTAGCTATATTATGTATTCGCTTCATTCACTATTGATTATACTATCTTCGGTTTAAACATAATTGTTCTGACATTCTTTTTGTTCAACACCGTACATCGTAAGTTTATGAAATGGTATGACTTTATAGTGCTCATTAAATCCGGAATACAGTGTTGCTTCTAGGACGCGTTTTTGTGCGGGATTCCCACGATATTTTAACATATTGCACAAAAACCCAAAATCCATGGACACCAGCGGGCACTGAATAAAACCCCATCGCGCAATATGGTAAGTGTTGTGCGCATTGACGGTCTCAAATAGGCGGTGAATGTAATCATTTTCAGTTAAAATGTCCCCGGGGGAATGCGTACAACCCCCCAGCTTTTAAAATTGATTTCGCCTTATGGTCGGTTATATGGTGGATAATTTGACCTTATGATCGGGTATTATGGCAGCTGATTTCGGGCAGCAAAAATGTTATTGTATGAGAATATACAACTATAACAATAACAACATAACAATACGTGAAATTTACACAGCCCCCTATTCAGCTAGATAGCTGCTCTAGGGTACTTTACGGTATTATTATTCCTGACTCAGACCTGTTCCAATTCAGCACACACCTCAACTATCAAGGAAGCATACAAAACATGGTGCCAGAATAGACGCAAAGCGTTACTCAAACACATATCCATCATGTCCTGAATTTATGGATGAGTGAACCAGTCGCCACATGAGCACCATTGCAGCTCTGGAGCCTCGATCCGGCGACCCTTCGGCTACGAGTCGTACGTTCCAACTAACTGCGCTATCAGGCCTATTCATCGCTAATACATCAGTTTTCTCCTTTCCAGTATCACACATATTCCATCGGAGCTTGGTCCGTGTCTTGGTCTCTGCCAACGATCTGACGTGATGAGTATCGATTACAATCGTGGCTCGCTCGTGTTTGTAGTACTTGGTTTCCAGCTGCATCTCCTCGCCATGGCCATTACTGGCGAAAGTTTCAACGTCGCTTGCAGTGGCTGCGGTGGGATAAATGCGGCCATCGAGGCTTTCATCATAATTGCATACCTCCTCTTTCTGATCACCTTCATCTTGAACATGATCATGAACTTCATGGGAGAGCTGAAGGGAAACTTCGGCGTCAATATCGCTTGCATCGTTATGTGTCTGTTTGCAGGTAGGCGACATCGTACGTAGGCGTTCGAATTTCGGGATCGAGATAATTTTTGATATCCCATCATTTTATCATCAAACCTTTGTTGTGATTAAGTGGCGTTTTTCAAAAATATTTCACCTGAGTAATATATATATATTTTTTTAATTGCAGTAAAATCTATATAATCAGGCGAGTGAAATAATTTGCCAATTATTGCGACTTGATCAACTGATTTTTTATTAGTATTAATATAAGCAATAGTAAAACCATAATCATCATTGGGTAAAGCTTTAACAATCCAGAATGATTGCTGCTAGTAATATTATGGCATAAATATGTATTTAATGCACCTAGATCTAAACAAATAAGTACGATCAAGAGATCCTGACTTAGCCAGGTATACGACTTTATTTAATTATTTTTATATTCACCTAAGACATTATTATAATCCTAGATTTTTGCCATTTTCAGCTTTCTCCTGTATCGTGGCTATAATTATGTATGCTGTCAAAGCAGACGATACTAACCATAAAGGATTGGCATGCGCAATGACGACGTTCTTTACCAGCGGAGCTTGTGGCATTATCGCGGCGGTGTTTCTTATTTTGGTTATTTGTGGTAAATAGACTTAACTTATATAACTTCCGGGGCGCTTTGTATCGAGAAAGTTTTATAATCGTAGATGGTATAGTGATCTGTATATTTTTATAAGAAATAAAATTCGCTCTTCCAACTAATTTTTCTAGGTTGTTTTTCGTGTTTATTATGTGCTAAACGGGGCGTCTCTTTGTTACCTGTCGAAATTTGTGGCAGAGACCCCTGGCAGCCACCTGGTGTTGATTTCTTTTGTGTCTGGGTCTTTCATGAGAAGTGGGGTGGTGGTGTCTGGTCGAAATGTTGTTTTTCTTATAATCAGTGCTGTTAGGTGATGATCTGGGAGTTTGAAGTCTTCGGGGTGGAGATAACCTCTTAGTCTTCTTCGGTACATCGGGTGGGTTGGACAGTTGAGCAGATAATGTACCGGGTTGGGCGTCTCTGTTATTTTGGACAATTTTATGTACGGGCGGTGGGAGAAGTGAGGTTGTTGTTTTGTTGTTCGGGGAGAATCCCCAGGCTGTCACAAAATTGCTTGCTTGTAATTCTGGGAGAATTCCCAGGCAGTCACTTAATCAGCACAGCCTCTATGTTCGAGTGGTTGAGAAACCTCCTCCCCCACCACTCACAGGGGAGCAGTACGGAAAGATGGAGCCAAATACCCTGAGGGTGGTCACTGCCAGAGTGTTTTACGTCCTCAGGGGTTTTTAACGTCCCCCTTTATTTCAAATAATTCAGTGGAGACGGCAGCGCCATTTTACGTGGTCAGCCACCCACGATGTAGTGAGCCGAGAAATTAATCTCTGGAAAAGTTTCGACCTCTTATGTGGTTCGAACCTGTGACCGTTAGCACCAAGTGCCGGATACTTAACCGCTAGACCACCGAAGCTCACTTGAAGTGAGGTAATCGGTGTGGGGATTTATAAATTAAAACTCTCGGTCTCCACGTTAGCAGAAATTGGTATTGATCTGCTAACATTTCATTGAATGTACTTATCTAGAGTATTATATAACAGAATTCTACTGACGAATACAAAACGATACAAGTCGCCCCCCCCCCCCCCGAAACTACTGCGCATTTGATCCCAGGTTAAGAGCGTGCTCTGTTATATAACTTAATTGTCAAAACGCTTCAAACTCAGCATAGTGTATTTGCTAATAAGTATCTTGAAGCTATACTGATTATAAAAACTTACATGTTTGTCAAGTGAGTTTCAGTAAACAATATATAACACGCATCCTCGCTAATTTTATCGCACTTGACCAACAATTATTACTCTCATTGGTCATATACACTAATCTAGTTGTTATTTACGATCGACTTCTTATTTACATGTTAACGTTTTGTACATTGGGCGGAGACAAATATATCATTCTTCAAAGAACAACGTAGTTTTATATAAATGTAGATAGTTTGTTATCTTTACGGTGCTTGTCATTTAAGTGGGAGACAAACAACACTAGTCCGGTGGGGGGATATGGTATTGCATAACCTGTACACATTGGGTATGTCAATTCAACACACTGTAATGTAACAGAATGAGGGTTTTCTTTAACAAGAATACCGAGTGAGTGAGTTGGGTGAGTGAGTGACTAGGCTTGATTTATTTAAATTCGGCGCCGGTCGATCATACTCGGGAAATACGATCAAGAGGTGACTCCCATGAAATATACCACAAGTACATGTAATACTGAGGTTTTCATCGCACTGCTTTATCCACTATATTTACCTATATATTCACGAAACTGGGCGATTCGAGGACCGATAGACCTCAGGCATCCTAATCGATCGATACTGCCACATTAGATGTGATTACATCAATTCGACACACTGCTGCATCGCTATACGGTTTCTTCTTAAAATGTAAATATTAGTTAAGACCCATTTGTATACGTTTAACGTGTTTGAGGATTAATAAATAATGTTTAAACTAACTACTACTAGATGAGGCCGTCGTCGGTTCGTTTACTTTGTTATAACCGGGTAATACAAACAACTTGGGTTCAGTAACGTCAGATTCTAAGAGCATCGATCCGGTCTGTGTCTGGCTTAAAAATGGCGGCGCCCACAGACCATTAATAGTCAGTTAACCAGCACTTTAAACTGGATTATTTAATATGTGGTTGATTGTGTCCATATTTTGACATAATTTATACTATGTGTGACTATATTTGTAATAGTCCTGAAAATTTGAAACGAAGGTGAACTTTTCCTTTAACTTGCTCTTCGCTGGTTCTTGGTGGGGGGCGCCGCGCTTTTGCGGCTGTCATCAATCACGGCTAGAGTGGCGCAGCATAGTGAAAAACCAAAGAACTATTGAAAACTTACTCTTCAGTTCGGATCTACGAGGGGGTCGTGGTCATTGATGTTTTATGGCCACTTTTGTACACATGTTAGGTTAAATGGCATCCAAAGGTAATGAAGCGAAGTCAAAAATGAAACATCCTTCAGATATGCCCACGCCGATATTCAAACTCTGTGGTCCAACGCGCTACCAACCAGATCACAGAGACGCCCCTTCCATCCGGGATGACAAGGGTTATTAATACTGTCCAATCACGAGCGTATTCGCGTTCCGGATTCAGTGCGACAGTTCGAATTCTATTTTGATTACGGCGGACGTGAATGTGGAGAGAAAAGAAGAAAGCGGCGAAGGGGAAATCGGTCCGTGGCCACATCTGTCGACGATGTTTCGATTTTTGTCGAGGAAGGGCTCGAGGTTAATCGGCGCCCGACTGGAATTCAGGAGCCAACACCGGATGACCAGCTATCAGACCGTTCGGATGATGACTTCTTTGTTAAAAAGCGCGACAATTCAACAGCCCCAACGCAGTTGACCAAGCGGCTGTTTTTTCGAAACAAACACTCCCTCGTCAGCTAGCGCTGCATGCGAGCGCCTGTTCAGTGCAGCTGGGCATATCTTAACCCCAGTAAGGGCTCGCGTTGGTGACATCAACTTTTGCTGAAGTTGAACAAGGGGCTGTACATCTGTGAATGTTCTTATCTCTTGTATATGTTTTCTTATTAGTTTTTGTGTTACAATAAATTGTATCTTCTACTTTTAGTTTAATTACTTTTAGAAAATAGTTTTACTTTTTACTCAAGTAGATTTTTGCAAGTTTACTTCTACTTCTACTCGAGTACAAAATAAACGTAGTTCAGTCAACCATGATGATATATGTTTATAAAGTTGTCTAGAGGTCGACTTCTATCACACACACACACACACAGAGTGATATATATATATATATATATATATATATCAGATACCTTCATTTTTATTAAATACACGTACATTGTATCAATCTTTATTTTGGAATATATTCCGTGATGAATTAGTAAATTACACTCATATCGTAACTCTATGACCATTTCATACACTGCTACATCATTAAACTAACGTATGTTCTCCCAGTAATCAATAACTCCAGTTTGTGAGACGTTTTCTCCAGAAGACGCCCATCGGTCATGTTTTCCAGGTGCGACCGTCCATCGTCCAAGCTGAAAAAGGCCCCGAGTCATTGACTCACTTCGGGGCTATCTATCCCCGGAACAGGGATAACAAGGCCAACGACATACCAGCATCGGACAATGGTGTATAACGACACATAATGTGCTGTCGGCCGTCTTCTTCTGGGGGCATTCGAACTCTAGTTTTTCGATCAATTTATACCCAGATAGTTCTATAAGCTATTGATGTTTTTGTAGAAGGTGCTAAATGGAGAGGATTTGTGAACGTATATGGATGCGAGTGTCAAATACTGTTGATGACTATTTATTAGTTAAAATTATTATTTATCTCACGTATAACTGTGCATCTATACTTGGCGTATTAAAATAAATGATCAACGGTTAGCGATGTTTCATCTTCTAAAGCTAAGGGTTCTGACCGAAATATACTATACGAAATCGAAGTGTCGGCACATTTCGCTGTTGAAGTAGAAATTAATCAAACCCCGCCATTGTTCAGCTCCAGTTTAATAACTGGGTATGGGAGGTGTTACATATTAATTGTCAATCGGATGTCATACAACCGTGTGGATTACTTCCTTTAAATTAGGAGCTAGACTAATTATACGGGTGAATGAGCTCCGGTGGCCTAGCGGTTAAGCATCCGGCACGTGGTGCCAAGGGTCATGGGTTCGATTCCAGCAAGAGGTAGAATCTTTACCAGAGATTAATTTCTCGGCTGACAACATCGTGGGTGGCTGACCACTTTAAATGGCGCTGCCGTCTCCACTGAATTATAAAAATAAAGGGAGACGTTAAAGACCCCCCGAGGACGTAAAACACTCTGCCAGTGACCACCCTCAGGGTGTTTCGGTTCCATCCTTTCCCTACTGCTCCCCTGTGAGTGGTGGGGGAGGAGATGGTCTCAACCACTCCAACATAGAGACTGTGCTGAATAAGCGAGTCTGGGGATTCTCTCCGAAAAACGAATCAATTACACGGGTATAATTGGATACACAAATACATACCACGCGTTTATAAGAGTATATGTGCGTAGAAATTCAGTAAGAAAGAAAATAATGATTTTGGAGAAAAAAATGTTTAAAAGTGTTCTTCATGGAGGAGAAATCCGTCTTATTGCATTTAAAAAAGAGAAACCTTTTGTCAAACTCGACACGTCGTGCTATAGAAGAAATTGGGGAATATTTATTATACACACTGTTTGGCAGCATACAGAGGAATGGACTGAAGTAATGGCAAGGAAATACAACACATTAAAATATGACACCGAATGAAGGAACGCGTATGACAATAGTCAGAAATAATCTGATACACCAATGAGATTAAATCTTTGTGAATTATGTATGCCGACATCTAGTTAAAGATGTACTGAAACAGCCGGCATGGCCAGACAGAAATCGATCAAAGACGCCTTCCAATTATCAGCGCGCGTTTACCTTCACACACACACACACACACACACACACACACACAGAGAGAGAGAGAGAGAGAGACTCACACAGCCACATACGTATATATAATATTATATTGATTTGACAAAAATAATATAAACACTAACTCAAAATTTCTACAATCATCAGATGATTCACTTTGACAACATATCTTGTCTGTATGTCTGGTATTATTATGCTGAGTGAAAAGAAATAACCAATAATAAAAATACTACTACTAATAATAATAACGTGCTGATACTGATAAAATATCATATAGAAATAATCTCTGTTATTATCTAGTTAATATTAGTCCCATCTCAGACCGACTCGATACAGTCTGATACACTCCCATAGATAAGGCTGAGCTTATGCACTCGGTACACAATAAAGTTACCAACCGGGGGCCAAATTTTATCAGTCTAACTGCACGAGCCGGTAAAATGGCCGAATAAATGTTACAAAGCAGGATTCTCGCGCCGACAATCCATACATACAGGATGTTAATACGTGTGAGATCATCCTTAAATCAAACCTGAATTGGGTACTTGCCACTGCCCGGAATATAATTCAAACCTTATACAATCAATCCTATAAACAAACAAGTTAATGATAACGACTGTGGATGAGCAACCTCTGCCAAAATTCATCCCGCTCCTTTCGCTCATTATTTCCGCATAATTAAAAAATGTAAATTTCTTTCTTGCTATTATGATGTGATGATTTTAAATGCTACGAACTGATACAAACTGATCACAATCACATCAGCATTAACTGTCCGATGATTAGTTAATTGGCTTATGGCATCCACTTCGACAAAGTATGGTATAACAGGGTTCATACACATTTCAACATCTCAAATTCGAGGACTTTTCATGACCTTCCAATGTCTAATTCCAGGACCTTTTCAATGAATTCACGAACTCTTGATACACGAAAATATACACCCATATTTTCAATGAAAGCAGGACCGCAGGGGATGGACATAAAACTAACACAAACACTGACTTGACATTTCAGAAGAAGACTAATAACTGAATTTCTGTATGCTTATAATTGGAAATATAGATCTACATAAAATCAATAATTATGAAAGTCCAAATTCCTGGACTTTCAAAGACCTGTACAAAAATTTCAGGACTTTCCAGGCCTGGAATCCCAATTTTCAAATTCCATGACTTTCCAGGTTTTCAAGGACCTATGCGAACCTGTATAAGATTGTACCACATTAAGTTATAATACTGTTGGGTCATGGATAGAAAACGGTTGCGTACAGAATTTAAATTTTTGTACACGATTATCATAGTTTGGACATTATCATAAACACTCGACTAGAACGCTCTTATATACTCAGTGCAACTTCATTTAAACAGCTCCCTTTACACCTGTGTGTGTTCACATACAGACGTTATATGTATGAATTACATGGATTACATCAGTTATAAACAAGATGTGAACAGGATCATGCCTTTTTGTGTATTTTTATATAAATATCATTTCTGGAAAGAAGCTACCATAATCAACAATTCTGTGAGCAATGCAGATTAACTGGCAATGACAGACAGACAGTTAAACACACACACACACACACACACACACACACACACAAATACAAGACATCATACACATGTCTTACCTGAAGAGACACTATCCTGAAACAAGTCCCCTGATTAATCATCTCCCAGATGACTTAATCATGATTTTGATTATTTGTGCCAGTGCCTTTTCACATACTGCTAGGACACCATCTTTCACATACGTACAGTGTGCCAGTTTTAGCATTGAGCAACCACAGTAGTATTAAGCTTAATAATGCTGAATAACAAACGTATCATAACTTTAAGCATAAACAATGGGGTAGCAAGAAAAAATATAACAAATCATGGTGCACAAGTACAATGAGTACATGTGCTGTACAAATGTACAGCCTATTTTGCATCATATTATAATATTTAAAAAAAACACATATCTGACTGCCTTAATATGGTAATTGTCATAGCCACTAGGTAGCAGCACTATACACCAGACACATCACCAGTATGAACTTAACCACAGTGATAGGTAGTTAAGGACATATAATACAACAATTGCTATAGCAGGGTATACATTCACGACAACAAATGTTTAAAAACAAATGCTCTGAGCGCCATTATTTGCTGATCCTGTATAAAAACAAACAAAAGCAAACTACTCCATAATTAACATTTAATTAATTCCTGAGCTTCGTAACAGCTCAGTATTTACATAACATAAATGCTTTAGTAGCATGTGACATCTCAAAAAATCATTTTGGCATTATTTTGTGCTTGACTACCAAGACAGGAACCCAAAGTATCTGTGCACTATTAACACAATTGAGCTGTCATGCCCTTAAAAACTAGGCTCATCTACAGAATAAGAAACGGACGAACACCCAATGACAAAAATCACAACATCGAGAAGGAATCTCTGTTGGTACATTTGTAGATCTTATATGAAATTCTATAATCTCTCGATTATATCCAGACATAAACTGTATCTACGTGAAGGTCCAGCAGATGGCCACAGGCGTGATGTGCTGTTGTCTCTATGAATCAGATTAGCAGTATTCGCTGAGTTATCTTTCCTCGACACATCGGACAATCGTCCAGTGGCTCGGCACATTCCTGACAGCTACACACATGACCACAGGTCAAGAACAACACAGAAGACTGGAGAGAGAGAAAAATGAGAATAAGTTAATCATATAAGATTATGATCCAGTACATATCTAGTTTGAATAGAATTGAAACACAATTTCAGAATAATCTTCATCCATATCAACCAATCAATGAGCAGTGTAAATGGTTAAATACTTGACTGTGGGCCACTGGTGTTTATCTGACGATTTCCCAAAATGGACAAAGTTAATAATTAAAATTAATGGTAATAAAGTGTGATAAAATACAAAACATCAATATTTATACATGTATCCTCATGGAAGACAATTACATATACTACTTTATTTTTAAAGAGGGGAGCATTTCATTTAGGTACTGTATTTCTGATGATAAAAGGAACTGATTCTTGTAAAGGTATTTATTACGTACGCTAAAGATGACAATAAAAATTGAAACAATGCTGCTGTCTCTAAAACATTGTATATTATGAAAGCTACTGGTAGTTGAATAAAAACATCAATTATTTTGCAGCGTCTTGGAAGATTCCTGTCACTCATAAGTAAGATCATTCTTTGCATAAACCATTATGTCCATCCAATTTGTATGGCTAACACAATAGTGATTATACACAAAGAGCTATGAATAACTGATGAGAAATGAGGGAGACAACAAAATAAGTTAGCATTTGTTAAACATTTGGTGCTGATCATTGGAAGCATCAAAGTTTGTTTGTTCTCCCGACCTTTTTGTTTTTAGTCCTAATATTTTATATTGTGTTACACCAGTCACAAACTGTTTTTTGTTCAACTTTTTTTAGATATTTGTCACACAAGTCAGCTCACACCACACCTCGGACCATAATTGCACTACCACAGTTAGGAATAATACAGGTAAGTCACTGGGAGCTATTTGCGTCTTTGGAGGGACACCATTTAAGTGTTTGGTCTGGTTATCCAGCATTTAAATGACTGTAGCAGGCACAGTATGCTCTTAAAGCATTACATGTAATCCTGACTCAGGAATAGAAACACTGCATTGCATATCGAGTGGTGGCATTGGATACAGCTTGTGTGGTTGGTGTGTTTTATATAATAACTTTAGTTGTATATATAATTCACCTTAGTTGTTTGTGGGAATAGAATTATCTTTCCTAGGTCCAGTTATGTCCAATCTGTACTACGACATTCAAGGCTAACTTTAGTCTCCTTGTCATTAATAAAACCCTATATTATAATTATAGTTTGTATAGCAGACATTAGGTCTGATTTGAAAATGTTAATACATAGAACTGCAATTCCCCCATAACAGTCTGCTAAAGCTAATATGTTAACGTTAAAAGTGATGCATTAATACAAAAATCTCTGGTGTGAAAAGGTCTCTTTATACACAGATTTAAGGTATCCAGATACAATCTCAGCCGTTTAATTCAAGAATTTGTCAAACGTTCTTTTTATCCTTAAGTTGTGAGATAGGAGTCGATCCGTTATTAGATTAAATGCGGAAATGGATAGTTCTGGCATTTTCCAGCTAATCAGCACCAATATTTGATAACATCAATGATAATAAGTGTTCTGTTCCTATGTCTAAGATTGGCAAGCTGTTTCCTGTTATTATAGATTTATTATAGACTGAATGGGAAGATAGAATCAATCAGAAAACAATCAGCAGATGTGGAACTTTTGTAATCGGATTGTCATCTAAACATCTATCTAGAGTGGATAGTGAACATAAATGGATATTAGCAATGTATTAAAAAACTAAAAATGGCCACAATATAGTCGTATACCTGTTTGTCCATACAAATAACACACTCAGAGTTGATTCCTCTCGCAATCACTTCTAATGGTGGTGAAGACGGTATAACTGGAGACTTATCTGGTGCCGAAGGCTCAACAGGAATGGGCATCTCACCCTTTGGCGACTTCATAAACCGATCTTCCTGCAAAACAATACATTATTTTCTTTTTAATTATTCTGATTATTGACCTTCTAATTAACATCGCAAAAGTTCTCTAATTAACTTCATTAAGCTATAGAAAAGTCATGCATTACACAAATAATAATAAACTTGTGTGTGTTATCTACCACTGAAACAACAACAACAACAACAGAGTGACCCATTTACCTTTGCCTCAATCGATCACATTTCAGTTTAAAGAAATGCTTAAACATTTGAGAAAATTAAGAATCAAAAGACATTGTTCTTTTCCCTGTTAGTTAAATAAATTGGTCATACCTCATCCCAGTCCTCAAGTTTCTTTTGTTTGACTGCCGCCTTCTCTTCTTCACCCATTTTATACGCCTCAATCTCCCTAAGGACGGCTTTACGTAGTCCGAGCTCGTGCATTCCCATCTGCGAAAAAAACACGTCAAATTTGATATCATCTCAAATTTGGCTCTAGGTGAACTGAAATTGTGTGTGGAGCTGGATTAAACTCCATTCACATACTGTTCCATGATCATAAAACAGGACTAACCCACTAAGGTGTGAACCAGAGCCAGAAAAATATTTTTTCAATTCAGTTGCCCCAGGGAAAGTAGATTGGAAAGGCACTTGCCCAACAAATGTTTGAACTTGCCCAACAAATTTTCACCTGATCCCAAATTATTGTTTATTTTTAATCTGGTATATTTTACCTCCCTACATTTAAATATTTATTTTCAATAAAAAATGGACAAATAGATGCGTTTGATAAGAAATGCTTATTCAGTTAAGCCCAATGCTGCTTTGCTGAATTACCTATAGCCATTTTTACTCTCACTATATAAATAAAATTACCAAGAACACATAGCCAGTAAACTGCAAAGAATACAGCTTTTAATAGGTGGTGTGGTCTTAAGCCAAGATTCCATATACGTGGTAGTCTATGCATTATGCGAATCTGACAAAAAATGGAAAACATATAAACGTACGAGTGTGATTCCATATGCACAACTGCGTATATGATTTCCAAATGTGACAAAACGAGCCACTCCATGTAGCGATTGGTGCAAATGCAAATTGGATGGTTGAATCTATATTTTTATGACTGGCAGATGATTGTTGTTGGATCGTGACCAAATAAATACTTATTCCAAATAAGGTCTCCTCCAAACGGGGTAGTTTTTGGCTTCATTAATCAAACTAGCAACTTGATTTTTATGCAGCACTAATGTGGACTTGGTAGGATCACAATACGTTATTGTCAATTATGTGGAACAGAGTTGGATGTGGTGTTGTTGAAATCCTGGATTAAAAAGAACACTGGCTTCTTCAAGAAATTGATTTTGATTGATCTACGAAATTATAAGAATGATATTATGCTCATAAGCATCACAATGAATTTAAATTGGTGACTGAAGGTGTAATAGTAATACAAAAGGTCTGGCTTCGCATTTGTAAAACTAAACTATAATTGAATATATGCAATGGACCTAGGGTGCAAATATAACTGTAACTCATTTAAAGCCTGGTATAGATAGTAAACACACACACACACACACACACACACACACACATAAACACACACAAACACACACAAGTGCATCAGAGAAAATGCACTATACATATGACATCACTACATAATATAGTATATTTTCACAAACCAGTAATACCTCAGTATTGAGCCAATATTGGTTGATTCAACCATAAACAAGTATCTCTCACTAGAGTGTGTTCTATCATTGTAAATCAGATACATATAATTGTTAGGTAGAAAGAAATAACCTATGTTGATGAGAGTCAAACTTTGGGGAGTCAAAGGAAATATTAGTAATGATAAATTAATATAGAAAAAAGAAGAAAACAATTAGTAATCCTGGAGTAATATAGTTTGGTGTCATGCTAGAAACACATTAAACACATTAAACACATTAAACACATTAAAAATTAACAAAATATTTGTGATCTTTATCAGATGTAAGAGAAAGCCAGAGGTGCGAGAAGTAATCATGCTATAACTAATGCTGTGAAATTATCTTCTAAAATCCTGTACATCCATTCCTGAGCAAATAGTCTACCAGAGATGATGGGTGATTATTAATTATTAGGGTAATCATCCTAAACTAAAACTTACATACACAAGAAAATGAGGTGCAACACTGAAAATGCACAAGTTGAGTTTTATCAAATGGAATCAAATGCTATTTTCTACATTACAAAAATAACAAATAAAGCAGATCCTGAAATGCTTAATATGGCTTCAAGCAATATATATTAGTATAACAACTAACTGTTTCGTACAGTAAAGTTTCAAATGTACAACATTAGGTCAGCAACGTAGAGTGTTTCTTGACATAATTTATTCTTTCTACTGCTTCTGAACGGTTATCTCAGATGAAACAAGAACCGACCTGTTTCAGATCCTCATCTGTTAAGTTACACATGGTTTCTATGGTGATACGGTGGCGAGCAAACACAGATATATAATCGGCGGCCTTGGCCGACTTTAATATGTTGCTGACAGCTGACTCAAGTCTCATCTCCTACAATAGAAGTGGTAAGGACACAAACAAGTTAAACCATTATCGTGTTAACATCACACAAACTCGAAATTGTCTTATCGCTGAAAATCAACATCAACTTATTTATGCTGCCATTAGATATTTATTTACAATACCATAAGCTATTATTGTCATATTTTGATTTAAAAATATAAGTCTGCCAGCTTTTTTATGAATTCTGTTTTGTGTATTCAATGCTAACTGGTATAATATACCAGTATAAAATTATTTGTTTGGATTAATACTGCAAAAAATTTAAATCATGTTTTTTTAATTTTTTAATCAAGAAACTTCTCTATACCTAATGTTCAACAGATTATTCTTTAACACTAATAGCCTGTTTGATATGACAGATACAAACTGATTATTAAACTCTACTGGCACATTGGTAAAAAAAACACAAACAAATAACAGATTGTGATAAAACTTATCAGACAAAGAATGCAATAAGATTAACAAGGACAAATAACGTACCATGTCCATTAGACTCTGTGGCTTTCTGTCCATCAATCTCTGATATTGAACGAGCCAGTAATCTGTCTGGTTTGCCTCTCTCTGTTCCTCCATCTCCAACTGCGGTGAAATGGGACATAAATAAATGATGGAACAATTAATGAGCAAAATTACTGGAACGTATTCTTTCTGAGCTAGATTTATTCATGGTGGACGAGGACTAATATCCTTAATTTGAACGAGTCTATTAAGAAATCATAAAATATATTCTGCACTGTTTCACACAATTTCACAAACACACTATTTTAGATAAACATCTGAAGTAAAGCAAATAAAAAATGTATTCGTAAGCCTTACAAAAGGATAACGGTAAGATCCTCAAAGTGAAATTTGTTATAACCATGATAGCAGATTTAAAAAATATCTTTAAAAATATCAAACAACTAATGCTCGTGAAGCTAAACAGTGAGTAAAAATAATACAGAAATGCTGGATCTCATCTGTCAATCAGTAATTGGATCGGTGTCACATGACAAATGTACAGCCAATTAGGAGACATTTCAATAAAAAGGAGAACAGTTCTGCATAAAATTTAACAAGCAGTCACTAACACAAGAAGACAATTTTAAACATCCCTGTATTTTCCTTTACTGGTATCACACACATTAAACATGGTGGAATTTGATTTCTAACTATCAACTTTCACTTTATTATTATTATTATTATTATTAGGAGTCATGTTCCCTTCACCTTTCATTACCTTTGGCGGTCACTTTGGTGGTCGCATTACTTATGGAGGTCACTGATTTAGCCTATCATATGCTCAAAAGTGGCTGCCACATTTACATTTTACATCCATTTATAGTTTAAAACTACTAGCTGTAGCCGACTACAGACTTAAGGGTCTCACCATTCTTTGTCTCAGTTGTTTCTCTCTCGACTCCTTCTCATTCATTAGTTGTATGAGTAGATCTGTCAAAGCTTGTCTCTTCTGTTCCAACGTAATCTGTTTAAAAACATAACAGATCGGTCAATTTCAGTTAGTATTGTTGTTGTTATTATTTTCAGTATTATCAATGTTGTTATTATTACTATTATTATTATTTACAGCAGCAACAGTAATAGTAATATCAACAGTAAAGGTAGTAATAATAGTAATAGTAGCAGTGGTACTAGCTGTAGTAATAATAATAATAATATTAATAGTAGCATTTGAATTAGAAATAGAAAGTCAGATACCTACATGAACTATTTAACCCACACTCATACCACCAATCACACACCTATATGAATGGACCAGCCAGCCCCCCCCCCCACACACACATACTGATAAGATAACATGTATCTAAATCTAAAAATGAGATATTATCTAATTCACAAAATTCGTTTTGTTGAACTGTTCTAATTCCTTTTTGTGCAAATGCCTATTAAGTCGTTGCTAACACACACACACACACACACACACACACGCACCACACACACACACACACGCACACACTACCATTTGATTTTGTTGATGTTGTCTCCTCTGTTCTCTCTCTATGGCTGTTAGTCCAGCTAGCTCCTGGTAGATCATATTTATTTGTGCCTTGATCCTTGTGTGCTTAGAATCTTTCTTTAATTGCAACGACTCAAATGCCTCCTTCTGTAGCTTCTCCTGGAACATGCAATGAGAATTGGTTAGTGTATAACACACACACACACACACACAGGTACACAATAATGAGGTTAGTGGTTGTTTTAGTAGCCTCAGCGCAAGTTACACCTGGGACATATAGTCAAGGGGCCCCTTTGTGGAAACATTCCATAAACACAGGCAAGAGTTGGATTCAAACCCATAACCCTGAGGTTTGTAATTCAATCTTCTAACATCTATGCTATTGGAGTGGCCCACATATATAATCAGGAACTAACCTCTTTCAGTAAGTGTTCAATAAGGTCTTGTTGCTCAGCTGATTTGACATTAAATAGTTCCTTTAATAAACCACTGACGTCATCATCACTGGAATATAAACAATAACATTATGACAGATACACACATAATATGTAAATCAAATATAATGCACAAACTAATTCAGTATAAATACTATGCATTTGTCCAGGATTGTAATTCTGTATTTTGAAAAGTTCATAACCACATGGTGGTAGCACTATCCAGTGACTATATATATATATATATATATATATATATATATATATATATATATAAAACTGGTTAATTATGCAGCAAGAGACAGCCATATTATAGCATACGGACACTATAATTTGCTCCAACCAGTAAATGCACGTCTGGCATTCTCCATAGTGTGGCAATCCTGTTATGTCTACCCCTGGATTCAACATCTTGGGATTTTATTAACATATTGTTACTACCCTCATACAAAAATAAATCATCTCATCTCAAAGTTACGGCTGTTACATAAAGATAATAGGATCATAATAATAACAATAATTACTATGAATAGTTTTATTATTATTATTATTATTATTAAGTAGTCAATCATCACCAAGTATTCAATGAGTGATGAAGTCAGTGAGTGTTTTGTTTAGATTTGGGATTGGATTCATATCGGACATATGGCTGAGGGGGAAATTCCTAAGGTTACTACTCATGAACACAGGCGTCATTGTACAACACCTTTGAATACAATCTGTTGGTAATGCACCTTTAATCAAATCTACATTATTATTATTATTATTAATTTTATCATTGTTATATTACATATTATTTCTACAGTGCCTTTGAATGGCTCCTGCTAGTAAGGGCGCTTTATTAAATATAGTCTAACCTCAGTTTTATGCCAACTTTGGGACTTGGCTGAAAGTTGGCATTGTGGTGGGGTAGCATTAGAGTAGGGGAGTAAGGACAGCTTTGTGGGTGGTTAATTACACATGAATTTTCATCCTTTATTAACACCAACTAGCACTTTATTTAATCTATTGCTGATCGTACTGTCAACACCGTCATGATACTACCAGCAGCTTTCACATGATATATCAATCTTTATATGTCTATATGTCTAATTTAACATAACAGTGAAGAATATTCATGTATAAACAAAATATTTCATTTTACATCCACTTCAGTGTATGAAACATTTTCTATACATAATAAGATGAAATAAAAGATCAGAATTAAGACAGGAAATGAATCCCCTCCACATATCTGTGGCAGTTCAACCATCTCTCTCTCACTCTGTGTGTGTGTCTGTGTCTGTATGTGTGTGTGTGTGTGTGTGCACACTCACATGTGTGTGTGATTATGGAGATAACTGTTTTCATAATGCAATTCAAATTTTCTGATTGTTGATAAAATGCTAATTAATTTCCACAAATAAAATAACCTTTATAGAAAATTCTATGAATTCATTTGTATGCAACACACACACACACACACACACACACTATCAGACTCACATCATGTGGGCAGATCTGGTAATTTCCTCCTTGTTCTCAATATAACGTTGTATTAGCTGACTGAGAGCATCATTTGACAACAACATTTCCTGCATGGCATCTATTGAAAGAAATTAACCTCAGTTTAATTGTGTGTGTGTGTGTTTGTGTGTGTGCATAAGACACAGAACAAACGAAAAACAAAAGAATAAGACGCATAAATGTTTTTGCGAATACTGTTACTGTAATAACAAACCCAGCAATCAATTCAATCAATCGATTAATTTTTATCTAGAAAATGATATGTTACATACATGTAAATGAGACATGTAAATGAGTTAATAACAACTGCCCATTAATTTTCCAAGACTCTCTGTAAATCTTACAGTTGTTATAAATAATAACAATAATAAATAATAATTTAAAATATTTTGAGAAATGAATAGACCCAATGACCCATGTATGCATAAAATTGAAGAGCCTTGTAGGATATAATAAATAACAAGACAAAATATAATAGTTGTACAGTTAATTAAGCAGTGTTGTCATTATCCTCCTCCAGATGGTGCCACGCACTCCCGTAACAGGTTGCAACAAGGTGTAATAATTGTTAGCATTTATGATTCTGTTTACTTTGAGTTTCTACCTATTCCTTCTTTCACATCTCAGCCTAGGATAATCCCAAGCCTCATTGTACTGATTTGTTCTCGTGTTGACCATAAAATATAAATTACTCACCTAGTACTTCTTTCTTTCTCAGATTAATCATTTCCTCCTGATATACCTTGAACCATTCCTCTGAATGGATCCTATAATAACCAAGACAATGTATGATGGGATAAAGAGGAGTTAAATATTATCTATCATAATTTATTAATCTGTCAGACATAAAATAGCACTGGCAACATTTTAATAAAGTTGCATTCAAATAAAATAATTCACTTTTACAATTACAAATTTTGGCATTTAGATGGCGATTCAGACACATGCCATTAATAGTAATGACATGGTCTACTCACTATATCAAGTATTGAAAATGATTATTTTATACGAAACTAACACAAATGAGTCAGATCCATAACTTCTAGTTATTACATAATCACCTTTCCTGTTCCAGTTGTTCAAGTATTTCTTCAGTTTTCTTCGCCCGTTTCACTCATTTCTAGGAGATTGATTAATCAGATATGAAGCATTCTGCTCAGCTGGAATATACATACATACAAGCATATATGAGTGTAAGTATGATTTATATATTATATATATAATTCAGTTATATTTATTAGCATTTTGTACAACTCAAACATTATGATTGAAACCCTTTTTTTCAATACTATACTAATTTTACTACTGTATTTAGGAAATATTGTAACTTTATAATTTGTAATATGTGTATATGTGTGTGTGTGTCCCCCCCCCCCTTTCCATAAACATACAAAATCACATTTTTACCTTCATATAACGTCTTAACAAATTGTTTTCTTTCCTGTTCTCTCTGTGACTGTAATGACATTAGTTCATCATGGAGACGTGACTGATCCTGGAAGATGATTTGATAATAAGACATTGATGTATGTGCATGTGTTTGTGTGTGTGCACCAATTTATAGTAGAAATGTGCGAAAATACTACTGGATAATTCACCTATGAACAGAATGAAAAGCAGCCACTTTTCATATCAAGACACACAGATTTCTTCATGATAGACAATTATAATCATGTAAACTATGACATGGAAGGATGATTTAAATCAGCATAATAATATTGACAAATTTATTTCATAAAAAAACTATATAAGTTTATTTACATTTTTTTTTAAATTTTCTTCCAGAGGGGAACAATTACATTCAGTTACTGATGTTTTTATTATCATCATCATCATCATCATCATCATCTTTATATGACTCACCTGTGCAACAGCATCAATGAGATGTTTCTTGCTTTTTGCTGCATAAGAAGCCAGCTGTGCCTGGAGGTGACTCTCCTCCTTCAGCTGCTGTTCCAACAACCTCAGTTCTCGTTGACGGGCTTCCTGTCACCATGACAACAGACATATATTTATATTTAACCATGTCAGAATAATGACGGGGAACATATCTTAAATCACAATACATGCAGGTAAAGGCCACTCTATTGGAGGTGTTTATATAAGGCATTAACAGGTGGGTTTAATAAACAATATATATACCATCATGCACTAAGCCTTCAACAAGCTGCTAGCTTATTATTCACCTACATATACATTTTTATTGCAAGTTCCACGGCCGTTTGGTGGCTAAGTCGGTAATCACATGTTTTTGTTTCATCGCACTCTGCTTTATATGTAACACTTAAGATGAGAACCCAAGTTCATGTGATAGTGCAGTTAGTTAGAGTATAGGACTTGTAGCTGAAGGGTCACAGGTTCTGGAGCTGCAATGCTGTAAAGTGGCGACTGGTTCACTCATCCATAAAAATGAGAACCTGACAGGACATGATTGTTATGCAGCTGAATAATGCTTTGTGCCTATAATGTACTAACCTATACTGTACACAATTCTGGTATGATTCTTCTGAAACCCTTATGAAAAAACTAAATTGTGTAGGCTATTATAATAGCCTTAGGCGACTAATGAAATGGGATAAACATTGTAGCGCAAGTCAAATATTTGTTCACTATGGCATACCTGCCTTTGGTGAATTACAAAGGAAACATATCATACATTTTATCCATAGGCTTCAGTACAGTTCAAATAGTATTATTAAGAGTGTTGTTTTATCTTCTGTTCCGTTGTCTTCTCTTATCTGGGGCTACTGGTTTAAGACTTTTTACACTAGCAAATGATATTCTATGATCAGTATATCCTCTGTTTTAATTATGTTTATGCCCCACTGATAACTTGTTTTATATTTAATGTGATGTTATGTAAAATGACCTGTCTGATGTTGTACATAATCTCTTTTTTTACTGTGATAATTAGTTACTTGTATTGTATTACTATGGACTGAGAAGTGTGAAATAAAGATTTATTATTATTATATTATTATTAAAACTTTGGTCAACCTCTGACCCATCATGCCAAATGTTTACATGGAAATGAAACTGTGGCCATCCGGGTAGGCTCTAGATTTGTAGGGTGTCTAATTGGAAACTTATCTCTGAGCTGTTAATTGATGAGCAATATGTGATAATTAACAGATGAAAATACAGATAAATATAGATAATTATGTATCGGTCAGTACTTTTTATCATCACACATTTAATACCCTCAGAAATGAAGAGGTTGCTTGTTAGCCTCAGGACTGCTCACATCCCATAAACACAGGTTACTTCATTTGATCTGAACCTTGACCCAAAGGTTTGCAGCACAGAACTGTAATATTTAGAGGTCATGCACCCAAATGTACATATAATCATAAGTGCATAGAAATATACTTTAGCAGAAGGTCCTCAAATTAAATTATACAGTTCAAAATTGCTTGCTTGTAATTCTGGGAGAATTCCCAGGCAGTCACTTAATCAGCACAGCCTCTATGTTGGAGTGGTTGAGAAATCTCCTCCCCCACCACTCACAGGGGAGCAGTACGGAAAGATGGAGACGAAATACCCTGTGGTTGGTCACTGCGTGTATTACGTCATCAGGGGGTAAGTAAGTAAGTAATGTCCCCTTTATTTTAATCAATTCAGTGGAGATGGCAGCGCCATTTAACGTGGTCAGCTACCCATGATGTTGTGAGACGAGAAATTAATCCCTGGTAAAGTTTTCACCTCCCGCTGGAATCGAGCTCGTGACTGCACATATTCATAACTTCGTTAGTTATAGTTAATTTATATGGTTTGACTGTGGCATGTGTTGGTGAATGTGTTTACACTACCTCTTCTGCACATAACACCCCACACGTGTTACAATAGACCAATTCAATCACCCCTGGCGCCACCATGCGGCTGAATTTTACACTACAGTCTCGGGTTAGAAGTTTAAGAATCACTGTGTTGCCTGGCGATTTACGTGTGTAGTGGCCAATACATGTCTTCCCGAAAAGCTGTATCGGATGCTTAACCACTAGGCCACCAGAGCTCACTAATCCAAAATAAAATTCACCCTTTGTTTTATCCACGAATAAACTGTATTGGAGAAGTACCAATACCCTCTTTGACCATCTCCTATGGAATTGTAATTTTGTATTTTTATGGCATAACATAGAGATGTCTATAAATACATTTATGGTGTCAGCCATTTGTATTAGTGTTCTCTCTATTTATAAGAAATGATCACCATCGTCGCCATTATTGCACTTTTGTTATACACCTTCAATTAGATGCACAATTGAACGGAGTTATCTCTTTAATATGAGGAAACCAGAAACGGTGGCAGTTTGAAAAGAATGCCCACTTCATTTTGGTGAAAAAGCATAAATCAATATATTTGTTTGTATTTTTAGATGTGTATCATGACCATTCATGCTCTACTCCCATAGGATCGGATTTGTACAGTTAGGTTCCTGTTGACAATTGTCACCATTAGTCATCAATTTGGCCTACACCATCCATTCATCATCCATTGTTATCATGTCTTTAGCACAATCCTAATGTGCTCTTTTAGTTCAATGGCTAGAGTACACTGAGCTGTAAACATCTAGGGCAGGTTTTAAATTTCAAAGACACCAGTGTTCTATTAGTGCTAAACAAAGCTCGCTCACTTGCTTCCTCACTCACTCACTCACTCTAATGGAATCAAGATTTGATGCCCCATCTTTAAGCTAGAATAACCTAAATTATCCTTGACAATAACAATCTAAACTCTAATTATCACAACCCCCCCCCCTTATAAAGGCACCTCCATGGTGTAGGGGTAGCATGTTGGATCACAGATCACTACCACCCATGTTTGAATCTCGGTATGGCCTTCATATCTGAAGGTTGCTTCATCTTTGACTTCGCTTCATTACCTTTGGAGGTTGCTCAGCTCATTTAACCTAATGTGTGCACAAACGTGGCCGTAAAGCATCAATCATCATCCCCCCCCCCATTATAATATCATAAACCCAAAACCCCTCACTATGAAAATTTTCCATGACGTCTATAATACAGTAATCTATAACTAATATAGTTATTCATTTCACTGGCTACTAAATTACTATGTACAGCTATATTAAGGTTAGTCTGTAATGAAGAGGAGCCAAAACATAACATTACTGATGGGAGCATCGAGTACACAGCAAAATAGATCACACTCCGGCATACAGTACCTTGGTTAGTTCATAGCGCACCACTTTCTCCTACAAGAAGGCAAACAAAGACATATAACTAAGCAGCAATACACTAAAGAAAACCAGAGAGACACTGACATTACGACAGAGAAAACAGTCTAGACATGTACAACCATCATAATACAACATTGTCTAATAACGTACGGTATCATGCACGGCCCAGTGCCAGTTACGTATGACAATGTTGTAATACTGTAGCTGAATTTGAAGAAACGTTATTCGGGAACTATGGTAAATGAGCAAAGTAAATACAAAAATGGTCAAACTAATTTGTTGGTCTGAGTAGACTAGCTGACTGAAAGGTGGGATGATGGTCACGGATGTTTGCAACTTTTAATGCTGAGTTTGATCATGGATTACTGTAATCATCTTAATGTGTGTGTGTGTAAAGTTGATTAAAACTTTTTAATCTGACTTCTGAAAAATCTCCATGTAAACATTTTCAATCTCTGTATTTCCGTAATCTAAATGCAACCAATGATTGGAAAAATAAAATGGTAAGCTCTCAGAAATATGACACAAAACTAAGATGCTGGTGTATGCATCGTATGAAGTTAATATAGAAGAAGAGGTGCAGTATAGGACAGTATATTAACAATAATATAACCAAATCTTTAAATAGTCAATGAATTTTCTAAGAATCAGCGTTTTACGAACGGACAAAAATTTTACCGAATATTAGGTAAAACACGATTTCATAACACTAATGGACACTTCCAGATGATAAGGTGGAAGTGGCATTGTTTAAAATCAGGTCTAAATAGAACAGCACTGGATCACGATCTCAGCTAAAACCAATATTACAACAGTCACTCTATAAACATAACAACAACTTAAAATTCTGTGCATATTTTACCTGCACCCTAATATACCATAAATTACTACAATATTTAGTGTAGATGATCAAACACTTTATTGACTTTTAATCTAACACTATATGGCATCCAACTGACAACATAAACTGACAATTATGCCCTTGTTGACCATTTCTAATATTAAATATTGATTATGATCTCACAGCTTTTATAATAAATGTTTTATTTTATATATATATATATATATATATATATATATATATATTACCTCACTTTTGATCCTATTAAGTGCAAGGCAGTGAACAAAAAATATAAAGAAATATTAAAAGTCTTTTTGTGTGACAGAATTACATTATTAGCAACTGTGATAGTTCTCATTTAAAATCTTTTAAAACTGATAGTTTTCATTGCATGATGTTGAAATTATCCAACTATACTATCTTGGCACCTGTTGTCTGTCAACTTGTAACCTTGATATTATATGTATGATCACAGAAAATAGATTTCATAGTAAAGTTCTAGACATGAGTTCGAATCCACACAATATTAATGAAACCATAATTTTTAAATACTACACACACCCACTAATGAGAGAGAGAGATAAAGAATGAAATACAGAGAAATTGTTAGAGATAAGACTGAAATGCCTCATATGTCTAGCACTTTGTTTTTATGCCTCAGTAGAACTCAGAGAGCAAGAAATGGCAATATGATCATAATTTTTTTGAACAAATAAATAATGTTAATGAAATATTTCTAAATAATTCATATTATTTGCTGAATTTAACATGCATATTTAAATTTAATCTAATACATGAGTATATATATATATATATATATATATATATATATAATCTCATTACTTACTGTGAGCTTATCTATTGGAATATCTGTATCTTGACTACTAGTACTGGAAGCTGATGGCTGTCCATCAAGTACATCCAATAAAAACTTAGATGGTGGCTCATATTGAGAGCCACATTCTAAATAGAACAAAATAAAATAACTGTTACTCACTAATGTTACAGATAACTGGGACACACACACACACACAATTACCCTATGTGACCTTTCCTCCGAGTATTATTATTCTAAAGAAAAATGTTTCAATCAATCTATTGTAAAAGTTATCATGTTTTTACATCTCTATTAAGGCACTTAATTTTCTTATTACAGTCAACATATTTCAGGCTGAAGAGTGATGTTAATAAGGAAATTCAAATCTATTTAATCCTTCCAAAAGGTAGCAATGGCTCACCTGCACAGAGAAATTTCATAATTGCACTTGTCCCTTGGCAGCAAATATCTGTAATTAAAACAATATATTAGGAAAGTTGAATCAGCGATGAACAAGTTTCTGCAACATGGAAAACTTATCATAAATATTCATCATAGACACTCATCTTGAACATTCATCATTTTACACATTAAAAACATTCCCCAATTACAATAAAAACTAAAAATACTGATCCAGCGAAATATCCAAAATAAAATTACATAGCTGTTTCCATTGGAAAACAGAAATAAAATTATGTTACCCCCTCCCCCCTAAAAATAATATGCTATTTATCAAACAAGCTAACTTTAAAATACAGATCACTTGAAATGAACAGTTGGTCTAGAATCTCAGAAAAATATCTTTAGTTCTGATCCTAGCAATGAATCTGAATACTAACCCAGTGGAGGGTAAACCATGTGTTGGTGATCGACAAGAATATTTTCCAGTGTACAAACATAACACAGTTCCTTAGGCAACTTTGTAATGTTGTTACTGGATATGTCCAGAGTTCGCAAACTTTTCAAGTCTTTTATCATGACAGGAATGTCCTTCAGTTTGTTAGCTGTGAAGAGGATGAGAGCACAAATTTCAATATTTTTCTTTTAATGTGTGTCGTGTATGTGTTTGATTTTGTGTGTGTGTGTGTGTGTGCGTGTGTGCACTCACGTGTGTTCACAGACAACCACACACACATAAGCAACAACATTAAAAGCTGGTCTGAACCACTGATAGATTAGGCCACTAATAAAAAAACTAAGTTAATCTTAATATAATCATGAAAATTTCACTGGACAAACAAAGGTCGAATTCTACTTGTCCATTGACAGCTGCTGATATATACAAATATTTCCATGGCAAAGATCTATAAAACCTAAATAGTCAAAGCACTTTGATACCATATCCAACTTTATCTTGGAAAACAATTGTTTAATATTTATAATACAATAACAAATCAAAATCAGGTTCTAATAACTGTAGTTCCCATGAAAACTCCATTACTACTACATCAACTAAAACACGATACTCTGATATACAATCTACATCTGAATTAACTCAAAGTATGAAGACTATTACCAGCAGACAAAAGGTAGATTATAAATATTGAAAAAAATCACAGATGTAGACTATCATATATACTCTTTCCTCAGACATATGCTCACCGTATAAGTATTGGCTTAAAATCCCTCAAAATTTGAATCATTGTCTTCATTCACGAAAAAACTGACCCAGTCATTTCAAACTCATGGTGTCAGCAAGTCCATTGTAAATATATCAGTATCAATTTCTTCACCGGTAGTGACACACACACACACACACAAACACACACACACACAAACACACAGACAGAGAGAGAGATTTTGCTTTGATGTTATATTTAACTAATAAACAAACTTGTCACATAAAATACACGTGACTGTAACTTCAAATGGCAAGTGTTATTAATTAATTGTTTCACGGCAAGTGGCAGAGCAAGGTTTGCAATATGAACAGTGATTTCTATATTAATTCGAATCATTGTCTTCAGTCATGAAAAAGCTGACCCAGTCATTTCAAACTCATGGTTTCAGCAAGTGCCTTGTAAATATATCAGTATCAATCTTCACTGACAGTGGCACACACACACAGACACACAGAGATTTCGCTTTGATGTTATATTTAACTAATAAATAAACTTGTCACATTAAACACACCTGATTGTAACTTCAACTGGCAAGTGTTATTAATTCATTCTTTCACAGCAAGTGGCGAGCAAGGTTTGCAATGTGAACAGTGATTTCTAAATTATCGATAATCATCTGGAGGTACCAGTAGTTAACAGCTGGTGACTATCAAGTATTATTACATAAAGATTGGCAGGTTTGTTAGATCCAAATAACAGTTTGGTGAAAATTAATTGTTATTTATTGAATAATAAGGGATTAGTAGGCAGTGATGTGAGGATTTTATTCCGACTCTGGGTCTTATTGGGTTGAAGCCTATAGTGTTGTGTGTCAAGGATGGCCGAAAACATCTTTCTTTCAGCTGGTAAGAAATATGATGCGCGTAAAAGTCGAGTTGCTTCTGAGAACTCCCTTTTCCCTACCCAAAAAATCGACTTATACCCGAGTATATATGGTAAGCCAAATGTAGTACTACTTGAAATGCATGAAAGTATGACTTTTGTGATTCACTGTGAGATCTGACAATATTTTTAATCAAATATCATACAAACAGTTTTCTGGTCATTCTGTTAGGTGGGACTATTTCCCACATGAGCTGGATTTAAATCATCACTGATTACACCATCCATGTCTCAGCTTTCGTATTCATATTTACTTTCATGTTTGGTTAAGACAAAATCTGTTTCCGAATATTAATGTTTTCATACTAATAAATAATATTGGAATCTAAATTTATATATGTATAATTATACATAGGCTACATTATTCAATAGAATGAGAGCACCATCTGGTAAATAAATATACTCAGCCTGCATCAGTTTGGCATACATACATACACACGCACACACACACACATATATATATATCAATCACAAATTTCAATATTTATTTAAATCTGTGTGTATATGTGTTTCATTCTGGGTACATTTGTATGTGTGTGTAATTATGTGTATGTATGTGATTATGTGGTTATCTGTGAACACACAAACCAGACAACTGTTGCTGTGTGACCCATTTTGTATGACAATAACATGGTTTCCAGATGCTCAAAATTGTATTCAATGTTACACCATAATAAACTGCACAAACCTGTAACACCATCGTGAATCAGATAAGATGAACCACTATCCTGCTAATTAATTAACTGTCTATTTGGTTTGGTTGTCAGTACTGTGGTTATGCTTTATTGTTATTTTTAAACATTTGTTTGTACGACAGAAAACAGTTCTGCCCCACAAGTATTTTTTTAAATGCAGTGCTTGTAAAAGTCAACCACCCTAACAATAATACTACCAGCTTGCATAAGTCAAATAGGCTGTTGATAAGCTAGAATGAAAATTTTGAATAATATAAGTGGACGACATACTGATATTGGTTTCACTTTCAAAATAAACGCTCCTGAAATCATTCAGAAGATATGGTAATCTCAACCATTGCAATAATATATCCTACGTGTGACTTATAAAATATTACAGTTTTAAATCTTATTTAGGAAAACTAACGATCATGTAATATGCTTCCATCACATTTTGAGAAATATCACAAAAGAGGTATGGATTAAAGAGCTGCTTATCTGTTGGTAGGCCTACAGTTTCGAGAAAAAGGTGATAATTTCTGTGTAGTAGAATGACTAATGCAACTCGGAAGAAACCAACATCTCATGATTACAATCTAGAAAGCTAAAATGGTCAATAAACAATAAAAAGCAAAGGAAGGAAGGCTGAGTGTGTTTAGTAAGTAGAGTTGTAATCATCTCAATGACAGAACGTTGATAGGATGGTGGATTAATATATTATAAACAGCAGCTAAAAATATTAATTCGATTTTTACAGTGATCTCATAACCATAAAAGCTCCAAACATTATATTCAAATAAAACACGCTGTTTATCATAGGAATTTCCAATTCAGTTCACTGAGAGATACCAAACTAACAACAACAACATTGGAACCAAAAGCCAGAATCTCTGTTAAAACGACTACTTATCACACCAACAGGGCACGCCTACCTCTAACATTCAGCGTCTGGAGCGCTGTAAGGCAACATATTGATGATGGAAGTGTTTTGAGCTTGTTGTTATCCAGATTTAACACCTGTAAGCACTTCAGCTCGCCAATATCATCGGGAAGGCTGGCCAGCTCATTGTTGTGTAAATCTAAAATCTGAAAACCACAAAAAAATTGAGTTGTTTACAAATAGCAATAAACACACACAGGTTCAAAGAATATAGTACCCCTTTCACTTCTTTGTACCAGTTCTAAAACCAAATTATTCCACAGTATTATACACACGAGTATTCAACAGAAATATTATTCAATGAATATCATTTTGGATTTAAACATTTCTGACTTGAGTAGACCTTAACTTGCTAATTTCCTACATGATTAAGTAGCATTACAATTTTGAAATCCATCACCCTATTATATATATATATATATATATATATATATATATACCATGGTTATTTACAGTTGAGAAGAGTCAGCATTTATACACTAACAATCTGGTACTAGTAATACTTGAACCCTAACATGTCACCAAACACATGACCAAATTTGGTCCTGTATTGATCTAAGTGATCCAGTAACAATACTTAAAAATAGATAAATAGAGCCACCACAGGAAAGATAATTATCAATTGAGGGAACCATTAATTAATTTCACATTAGCACAACTTTTAATCAGTTCCTTTAGAAATTACTCGTCTGATAAATGTCATTTTATTCGTATGCAGCTCTGGAAATAAACATCAGCCTCGATAGACAGGATGCTGATGAGTGAATATTTTGGAGTTATTTAGCTTTAGCACTTGGCATGCCAGAGACATGTGACTAGGGGAGGAGGGGGGGAACAAATCCCACAAATTAGGTATGAGCTGGATTCGAGCCCACAAACAGGAGGTTTGGAGAACTGTGCTCTGTCAGAGGACCAAAAAATTATTTGGAGTGAAATAATATTTAGGAGAAGGATAATTACTGTATTGAGAAAAAGGTAAGAAAAATCATGTTTGAATAAAAATCATTAATTTCTCCATTCATGTGAATCGATATTAAGAAGAATAAAAAATTACACAACCTTCCGCTTTAAACATATATTTCTGCAAATGTTTCATTTAACTCACCCAGATAACTCACCCAGATGACTCCATTAAATCACTAATTTTTAATAATGTGAAAACAAATAAATATAAATATTGGTGAAGAATGCATTTTTAAATTGTGATCTTTTATCTCTAGAAATTAAATAAATGATGCAAAACAAATAGCAGTGTTAATTATTTTAAAATGTAGTTTCATGTTAATCATTGTGATTACTTGTCATTCTTTGGGTCATCATTCTTTAAATTGTTCATATTATTATTATTAAAATTCATTGCAATAACTTACTCTGAGAAACCTGAGATCTTTCAATTCTCCTCCACCCTTCAAAGAAGATAACCAGTTTGTGTGAGCAATCAAAGTCTGTTTTCAAAAATGAAAGAAACATCATTAATAAAGTGTGTTGTTTAATATGATACCACCTCCATACAGATAGCACTACATCTCTAGTTAAATAGATATCTGACAGACATATGTATTCATACAGAATAATAACATAACTGGGGGGACAACATTCCCATGTTTTCGGGTAAGCATTGACTAATATTAAATTAGAAATTAGCATAAAGCTTTCACATCAAGAGAATTTTAGTTTTGTAACTCCATATTTTTTATTCATACCTGGTTTATACAGGACTTTGATAAGCTTGGCAGCCCTGACTAGGACGACAGGTAAAGAAAATAATATTTTGATATTCATATTTCGATATAACTGTCCAAGAAACCTTTTTTTAAGTTACCTCTTTTTGGAGCACTTTACATACAGAATATGTTCCTGAAGGTATCTGGAAATAAACAACATTCTGTGAGCATAAGATGCATTATAACAACGTAAACATATGCTATATGGCTACCAGAGAAGCTAATAATGCTGATGATTTCTTTTCAAATTATTATGTTAAAACCTGTACAGAGTATAAAAATAACATTTAAAATGCCAAATGTATGCACAGGATATTCTTAATACTTCAGTAAAGGCTTAATCGAGATAAATGGTTACACCAGTTGCTTATACAACTAAATGATGCAGTAAAGCTATGCTTACATCAGTCAGTTCACAGTCTGATATATCATATGTTTTCTCGGGTGATTCTTTTGCCTGGAAGACAAAAAAAAAACCTATCTCCCATCTCCGTGTAAGACATGAAATATCTGGTTTGAGTTTAAAACAACAAAATAATATTTCATTGTTGGTACAGTTTAAAAACAAAATGTTTCCTGTTAGCTATGAGCCATTCCATCTAACATATTGGTGTTGGTTCATTGTACACTGAATCCAAAACATTACAGCAATGTCATTATTAAACTTTAATATATAATTAAAATGGCTAGGCTAACACCAACAGAAACAATAGACAATACTCATGATGCATCCACAGTGTATTTGTTACAACAGGAGCTGCACCATTCTGAATTTACTGAAGGTTATTGATGTTGTAATCAGAGATATCATATCACGGTTCTCTCAGCCGAGGAAAAATTATTTTCCAGGATAAAATGACCATTTTCCAGGACAAAGTATACAAGATTCAAAGGTAATAAATCAAGATATGTGAAGAAAAAAGAGCATATAATATTAATTCAATATATGATTATTGAGATTTTTATGGTACAGCCTCCTCCTCACCCCTTCTAGCTGTCTCATCCATCCACCTTTAATCTAAATTTTAACTAACATGGCATATCAACACTATGTTCTCTCTTTTTTCTACAATCAAAGTTTTCTTCTACATCCATAATATTTATTCACAGACTTTTTTGTCCGAGTGGATTTTTTCACAGGCAATATTTTTCAGGACATTTCCTGATTTTATCAAATTCAAGGACGTTTCCAGGATCTGGAAAATGAATTAGTTATTTTCCAGGATGCATGGGAACGTTGACTATACTAGGAAGTTACAATATCTTATGCGAGATGTAACAAAGGGATTAATCACTGTAGCAAGAGCTTCTTTTGTCAAGAATGTTTTTAAGATAATAACAGACAGCTCAATATAAAGATGTGATGCATTAATTAATATTAATACAATTGTCAAAGCAAAATCCAGATATCTTATTGAACCATTGGGGGTAAGGTAATGTTGGTGTTAATAGTGATTTGACATAATGTGGTAAAGCAGTGTAGATTATATTTGTTTTATCATCATTTTATCTTTAGAGATTTTCATTCGTCAATAGCGAGTCATCAACAATACAATGTTCCAAATATACAAGATTTTTAGAGAAGGCTAGGATAATTGAGATGAGGTCATAACAGGACAATTATCACTTTATAAGAACATTTCTCACGTGGGCTAATTTCAGTGTAATTAGTATGGAGCCACCAAAACCAATCACAAACTGTAATTCCAAACACATACTTACCAAATATTGTTGATGTTGTAGCCTTTTCTTAGCAGAATGACTTTGCTTCCTGAACAGTGGCATTGTGCAACCTTGAATCTGAATGTAATGATCAAGTGAAATAAATTAAGTAATTCATATTTTAAATACGTAAAATTTATTTAACGAAAGTAAACGCACAACTACTAAATGTAACAACCATCTAGTTATGGCTTGGAGACAGATTAATTAGAGATCCAATGATTAAATATAATGATATGGGTGAATGATTGTTAATATGATATATTTTAAGGCTACCCATAAAAAAGATTCCTTGAACTGGAAGAAACAGCTTATTATATACCAATAAGATTGCAAGAAATGCAACGATTAATTGACAATCATTTCTATTGGAGTTAAAGGAACAGCTTACACTCATTTCAGATTTCCACCACTTATATAATACGTTCACACAAATGATGTCAAAATATAAACATGATCAACCTCAAGGATCAACTATAAGTATAACTTGTCTGTGTGTGCCATAATTTTGAAGCCAGATACAGACAAGATGCTACTAAAGATTAACATCACATTTAATTTTCAGAATAAAACCATATTGATGAATATCACAGTACAATTGGTACATAGTCTCATATGTTACTGAACTGGCTAAAAATTTAATGAAATTACTTGAACTGACTTTTCTCCTTCTGGCCATACAATCTGGCATTCAAGGAAGCTGTAAAAGGTGACCCTCCTGTGATTTGGGATTATTTCCTTTTATCTACGATATCAGGTATAGTTAGTGATTATTACTGGTGGATTTTGAATTCCTTTTATAATGATTACAGATTTAAGTTAAATTATCTGAGAGCCAACTGTTCTTTTAAAGGTAAGTATGGAACTGCGTCTTGCCTTTCTCAGAGAAAACAAATAACTTTTGACTGTACTATTACATTATCAGTAAATTTGCTGTTCGTGTTATTACTATACATTAGTATAATATCCAGACCATGTGAAAGTAATTTGAAGTGGCACTGTTTATCGTAGATTTAACTAAATATGTTTTAAAGGATATTGAAGGTGATTATAAGTATGCATATTCCTATGGGATGTACTTACCATATTAGGCAAATAAAAATGTAGTTATTAGAATATTTTCGGGTGGAGTTGTCATAAGCATCAGACATTCTCTGTTATGCATTATCTTTCTCAGACAACTAATTAGATTGATGGACAAGCAAATTATTGGTAAAAGTGCAGCTTCTGCTATCAATGTACGATATTTATTGTAACTGAGGGTGTCTTATGCTTTATAATCTCTGTACATGTTTTACTGATTACTGAAGATGTTCAGCAATTATGAATGGCCTACTGACAAATGTACTCATGAAAGCTATGTTCTTGTTCAGTGAAAGCTGATATATATATATATATATGTGTGTGTGTAAATAGTCTCACACTTACAGGAAACTATCTTATCACTTCCATATCTGTTAAAAGTACTACCATGAGTTCACATATTAATTGTTATATACTGTATAAGTAGATTTTTTGGGTAGGGAAAAGGGAGTTCCCAGAAGCACCTCGACTTATACATGCGTCATAGTTCCTACCAGCTGAAGGAAAGATGTTATCTGCCATCCTTGACACACAACACTACGATATTCAACCCAATGAGAGCCAGAGTCACAATAAAATCGTCATATTGCTGCCTATTAACCCTTTATTATTCAATAAATTATGATTAATTTTCACAAAACTGTTATTTGGATCTCACAAACATGCCAGTCTTTATGTTATAATACTTGATAGACATGCACTGTTAAATACTGGTACCTCCAGATGATTAGCGATAATATAGAAATTGCTTTTCACATTGCAAACCTTGCTCGCCGTGAAACTATTAATTAATAACATTTGCCATTTGAATTTAAAATCAGGCATGTTTGGTGTGACAATATTGTTTATTAGTTATAATATCAAAACAAAATCTGTGTCTGTCGCTGCCGGTGAAGAAATAGATATATTTACGATGCACTTGCTGACACCATGAGTTTGAAATGACTGGGTCAGCTTTTTTTGCAAATACTTTAAGCCAATACTTGACCTGAACTTATATGGTGAGTATATACCAGAGGAAAGAATTACAGGGCCAAAAATTGACCCTGAGTTATTCCAGGTTGACTTATATGCGAGTATATACGGTAGTTAAAATTTACACAACATTAAGTTATATTGCATCCATCAGTATTTTCAAGTTGTTTTAGAACATTCCTATTTCTCTCACTCACTCAGATAGCCAAAAACCTGTATGAATATCAACCCTGGCAGATATCTCTACAGTTAAAGATCACAGGAAAAGGTTTCTCAAATTATTGTTATATATTAAAATCAATTTCAATCGGATATAAAATTTTTTTCCTAGAAATAAAGTTACAGTGGTTTAAAACTTGCTTTGCTAGCATCTGACATGGCTGAAACCTTAATCGAGAATCTTTGGAAAACTTCGGAATGTGACATCATCTTTGCCAAACAAAGACCCCAAACACTCCATGTGGCCTTGTTTAACCTGTGTTACGTGTTCCATATTGTCTTTATTAAACATATAAAATGGTGTATTGTGTCACATACAAGTGTGCAAAGAAACATAGATCAAATACCAATGCTTATATCCGATGTGTAAGTGCCATCAAAACCCATCCAGAAACAACAACCACCGAAAATTACCAAAAAAAAAATAGTATTAAGTATAGGCCATATATGGAAGAGCACCAGGCCCATGCATCTACCGGACTCCTGCGTACAGACAAATACCACTTTATTTTAAATGAAGTTATGCGATAGGAGGAGGGAAATACTGCATTCAGGCCCAGTGTGTTGACCTATCAATTAAACTTGTACCAACACAAACAAATACACACCAATCCAACTCTTGTTGCAGACTGGGCCAGGTGTTGGCGGCAAAGGTGGCTGCTCTGGGTCCATGTATATGCATTTGTTGCAACTAATTCCTCACAATTAATACTGTCTTTTTAGCTGGTAGTTCATAGCTGTAGGGCTTGATATCCCTGAGAACGTCAAAACTTTTGTCAGAATCTAGTGAGTGTAGTACACACTAGCTATGGCTCATGAAAGTTAGAAATTAAGAATTTTGGAATCATTTTAATAGAAATATGATAGCTGGTGGTTAGAATTGTTTTCAGCATGGTAGTGCATCTGACAGGGAATAAAATAATTGTTTGTTACTTTATATTAAATTTTTCCGTCACCTTAAAAAATTACTATACCAGGTTATACAATTATCTTGTTTTAATTTAACCTCATATTAAATGATACAATTACAAAGTGGTAATTATAATCTGGATAATGATCATTTACAAATCTACACACATAAACAAACATGTGTGTTAGATGTTTACAGATAAATATAATTGCACTTTTTTTACTAGAAATCTAATCAATTACAATTCTGAGTCACACAGTGAAGGTTATTCATTTGCCAATTATCTTTTGTATTATCTATAATAAACTTATATGAATATATTATTGATTATAAGTATGCATATATGATATAACCAAACAGTGTCACCTGGCCAACTCAGATGTAGTTCAGTTTGTCAAATCCACAGTATAACTTAGTTAATGGCTGTGCCCAATAGGCGACAGGCAGGGATCTCCAACCCAAATTTCAACAAGACAAGAACTTGGTTAAGCTTGGTTTTAGTGGTCAATGTCAAATAGAGAGTTATGGTTAAGTTTTAAAATGCATTGTATGACAGGAAAAATTCTCTCTCTCTTCTCTCTCTATATATATATATATATGGAGTGACTATACATCCTGATACAGACTAATAGCCTAGGCTTGTGACTAGCGCTATATGTCTCGCGAGAGTTCAATTCAAATTCTCACAAGCGGTACGACAGAGATGGACACAACAGAGATGGATCACCTGGCAGTCGGACGTGAATTCACCAATTTTAACTGTTTATCAACAGCTGTTGCACTTTTTGATATCCTTTTGTACAGTAGTACAGAAGAGCTAGCAAAACAAATGAATCCAATATCCGCAGGAATACAAGGAAAATATATAATTCATCTATAAAATACACAACTCCCAATCTTATTGTGTGAGTGACATAATTATAAATGACATACTGGCCTGCCAGTTGAACGCACGAAAAAAAGCTTGCTGTATTATAGTAATTTATACAAATACCAGAAGAAATAGTTGCAAAATAAACTTACTTTCTTAATCTATAGTATAACAGTTATGTTCGTGAGAAGGTAGAAGTGTGCACGTCTTCAAAGTTACATTTAACAATCTGTGTGGTGAAATAGTGTAAGTATGTGCAATGTTCCGCTATTTGGACAAATAGTCTAGGCCGGTGCCTTGGGGCTATATGTCCGGATACGGACGAATGGAGTTCAATTCAAATTCGCACAAGCAGTAAAACAGAGATACGGATACAGCCAGGCTAGTTGTCCGAGCTATTTGTCTGTATTCGGACAAATAGCCTATATAGTAAATCTTGGGCTATTTGTCCATATCCTGGATGAATAGCCTACAGTCAATCTCGGGCTATTTGTCTGTATCCGGACGAATAGCCACGGCCATATATATATATTCTACCTAATAGTAAAATAGTGGGGGGATTGATGATTTGTGTTTTTTTTAAATATTTTATACAATTAATGTAAATACATATAATATCATTAAAATACCAGGATAGCAGAAGTGAGAGGAGACAACATTTAATTCGATTGTGGTCCTGAGGAGAAAGACCACTGATATAGATCTATATATGGCAGATGGTGGATCTGACAAAATTCAAATGACTAATAATTTGTGACAGGACTGATAAATGGACATTACAAACAAAAAAAAATTTTTGTTTTTTTGTAAAATTTTAATTTAAATTTTCCTTTTTAAATTGGTTTATTGTTTCTTTTTTTATAATTTTTTGGTTTCTGTTATACGATAGACTAGGAGCCTAACACTGTATGTGAGACTACTATATGACCTATATCTTTAAGTCTAGACTTTCTATTCTTATCAGTTTTGACTTTTCAATCTTTTGTTTTGTACACTATTTTGGCTATAATGATAATCTAGGTCTAGATCTAGACTAGAGATCTATCAGTTTACTGTCAAAACTCTTTGTTATTTATAAATATCACCTAGATCGTCGAAATACATCAGCTACTTACGAGTGTTACTCCAGCGTATACTACAGTGTCTTCCTCTGACTATCTAATCAACTATCTAATCCCATATCTTCATTAACATCTATTGATGTTTTGACATTATCCAAGGGAGGACCTCGTTCTATAAATAGAACAGGGATTCCGAGTGGGAACCTAACAAAACGTACTCAAGATATTACGTACATCAACACATTCGGTGCTTATATTTCGGCCCAGACATGTTCGTTCTCCTGGACAGATAAAAGCAATATCCCGACCTGAACATTTTAATGTCAAATTATGTTCGTCATTATATTACAATATTTAATAATATGATAATATTTTGTGCATTTTATTGCTTGTTTTTTTACTCACTTTCGAAAGTAATTTTTTTATAAAACTTTAGAATTGCATAATTATTAGTTCTATTTCAAAATATAATTATTGTAATATAGTCATATAGTTAGTTCAAACTGTTCTTTATATCAAATTTGTTGAATATACAAAAAAAAGTGATCAGCATTTCAGGTTTATGTTAGGGTTACGTAACCCTTAGTCCATATCAGTCTGGTCTCTCCAAATTGACCAGTCTAGCTAGCTTGGGTGTCCCTACCAGAAGTCAGAGATCCTGCTGGCAAAGCTCTCTAGATCACAGAGACATACACGAGTCATTATGAGGGGATGGAAGCTGATGATTGTAAAGATTTCTCTCTTTATATTACTGTATGGATTTTTCGCTGTCTAAAGTGAACAAGATTCAGATTGTCTCATTGGTACATATTTCAGATCAGATTGCTTATATACAGTGGCGCTGTTCCACTCGGTATTTTAAACGTGTGAAAAGGGACCTTATACAGAGATATGAAATGTACAGGAAGCAAGTACTGCTGGAACAAGACTAGTGTTAGCTTGTCAACTTTTGTGAATGCATGTTACCAATGTAATAAAAAAATTAAAAAATGTGCAGGACAGTTCTGCAATCGCCTTAGCCAGTGCTGCAAATAAATCAAGCACAATTAATGCTGCCATGGATCCTTCAGCAACAGCCTCAGCAATTCCACTGTGCACTTTTGAGAGAAGTTCCTGTTCAATGAGCCCTGTAATAGATACTCTGATAATGATCATGTAGGTCATCTTCCATATGGTTTGTTACTATCTTTTCATTTATAAGTTTGGCTATATAGAGGTTAGTTTTAGGAAAATAGTGGTTCATGTTTTCTTATCTCACTCGGATCCTTTGAGCAGCAGAGTAAGGATAGCTCCCTTCAAACACAACAGCATAACAGAAGGGAAATATGCAGTGGAGTGTACCACTAATTGATTTATATGGACTATGAGTGAGATATTCCTAACAGAAACCTTGAATGCTGAGGTCAAAGGTATCAAGCTGCATGGTGCACTCTAATAAACCACAATACCATTCATCAACAGCTATTTACAAGTTTTTTAACGAACCGGGAAACAACAAAATGCATAGATTTCACCTGTATTTGTATACATGTAGGTAATTGTGTTTAAATCTCGATTCATAATTGTTGAAGAACTTTACAAATTAGGCCGGACACAGACACAAACGAAGGAGTTTTAACAAATGCTCAAATTAGAAGCTATACTTTGTCTATATTCATTTAGTTATTTTAAAAGTAATAATTTGTCGGTTAGTCCTTTGGCTTTGTTGTTTACTATTTTGTGTTAATAAAACATAACTTCTTATGACAACACTAAGATATTATAAATTAAAGAAAATAAATGTCTCAAGGAAATATTACCACTGTCCAATTTATTAGCAGGAAATAATAAAAGTCTTAGATCTCTGGATCATGTGAAGTGTTTTTGTCACTAGAAACCATACATATAGATACACAGCCACACACATGTTTTATCATTTATATTATTATATGTTACACTGAACACAGAAGCAAATATCAGTTATATAACATTACAATTTAACAGGCTATAATAAAATCAGTAGCTGCACCGAAGTATGATAAATTAGTTATTGCCCAAACTGAGATATATATATATATATATATATATATATGCACACACACACACACACATATATATTCACCATTACTACTACTACTACTAATGGCCATTTGTAATCATCAGAATTCATCAGCTGCAGACATTCTTGTTAGGACTTCTTCTTCAGACAGTGTCATATCATGATAAAAATGACTTCATCGTGATAAATAAATACATTAAAATTATGAATCACTTATTATTTAAAATTTAATAACAGCTTCAGTTGTTTTAGACTGTAAAGGAACCATGAGATCACTAATTCTATAATATTTGGTGAAGTAAAAGCTCGAATGATCTCTATGGGTCCTTTTAACATTATAGAAGAGAGACACGACTTGTAATCCTTAATAATAACATCAATAAAGCTTAATCGGTTCAAGTGATATTTGCATCTAACATCTGAACACTGCATAGTATAATTTATTGTAGTTGTTACACCATAAACAAACAAAGAGTCACGCCTGCTTTAAATAAGGCAACCATGTAAGTAGCTCATACAAAACTTAAAGACACGTGATCAAGATTGCAGTAAAATCTCTTATTACTTCTTTAAGACAGGCGAGAGTCAAGGATAAGTTTCACTATTTACAATGCTATTTTACAATCTTCGCAGAGCTACTGCTATTCATTATCTCCATTTTCTACATCACTGTCTGAAATCTCTACCACGTTGCTGTTGTCTTCTTCTCCTTCCCCTTCTTCTTGCACATCTTCCTGTCCTTCTTCGCCGTCTTTGGAGACATTCTGCTCCTTCGCTTTCTTCTTACATTCTGCCGCTTCCTTCTTCCCCTTCTGTATTTTGCGGAACGCTGAAAATTGCCAACAGTAAGAGTCTGACAAGGTCTACTCTACATAGCTACATTTATAACATCTAGCAGCATTAGTAACTGTAATATATTCACATGGCAATTGTTGTAAAGCAGTGCCACAAATTATTTACCGATTGATGACATAAAGATATAAAACACTAATTTCAATCCATTAATCATCCATTAGAAATTCGGACTTTGTGAGCCAAAATTGTCTGAACTAAGTAACCTTCTAAACTTTTCTTCAGCGGTGCTGCAAACTTTTCAAACTCCATTTCCTTAACGGCTTCTATGACGTCAGGTCCACTGATTGTTTTTCGTTTACTTTGCATCGCAAAGTTGTTGGCACTGCAAAACACGACAGTCATAGCAATAGCTGATGCATAAAAATTTAAGTACTCTTTATTATTAAAGAATCAGCAGTATTAGTTTACATCAACTGATTGGATTTTACTGCTCATTTTAATTAACTAAATACAATTATTTATAACATATTTTATATTTCTGGTTTAATCAAGGTATGAATAGTCTAATCAAACCAGTGATTAACATATATATATATATATATATATATAAGAGAATTCTGCATACAGAAAAATGTTATACAGGCAGTAATTAACCAAGAACCAGATTTTTTTACAGTTCTGCTGTTTATAACATTTCAAAATGGTTAACACTCCTGAATCAACCCTCTTAATATGAACTAGGCCAATTACACACACCCTATTTAATTAATATTTTTGTATGTTATTAAATAACAATATTTAAAATTGTACCAATTCAAAGAGTAAATAAATTAGTTCAAAATAAGTATCAAAAATAATCTGCTTGAAACACCGTAAATGGTAGAAGAACACTGATCCCCATATTCTCTTGGACTGTTGTTTAAAGTAACTAAAATAATGAAGTAATCCATGTCACAGTGACATATTGATAGCAATGGATTAATATTATAAGGCACTATTTACCATGATGTGGCATATAATACAAAAACACTGGCAGCTTTGGAAATTGCAAGACGAGCCTCTTTGGACACATTGACGCCATCGGGTAACTGAAAGAGAAAGCAGAGATGTTGCAGGGATGTGTAATTAATGTACTTCTCTCAAAGATGGGATGAACAAACATGCATCAGTCTGATTCAGGCATTCAGCTCCAGTGACGTAGTGTGTGTATTCTGTCTGTATTTTCATTACATGATCTTCTGTGCAGCTGAAATCAACTCCTTCAGTCACCATTCACACAGTCTGAGACCCGAGCAGCTCTTAATTGCCATTGCCAGAAAGATCAGGAAGGTATTATGCATTGCCTTCATAGAATACCAGAAAGCATATGATAAAGTAAACGGACTGAAACTAATACAGTATTTAGATCACAAATGATATCGAAATAATTATTTACAAGCCATACAACAATCCATGCCATCAACAGGACTGATCAGAAATAACAAATTCACATCGCTCAACATACAGAGACTTGAAACCAAGCTTGGAGCCCAGTAAGGCATTGAAACTGTATACCATCAATGGATCAGATCGCATAGCCTTGACCAGAATGCGATCGAGTTCACACCAACTTCGAGTAGAAACAGGCTGTTGGGTATGAAAATCCATTTGAACTAAGAACCTGCCCATGTAATACAAGTATCCAAAGTGAACACCATGTTCTACTGTCATGTACCAGATCTCAGCATCTTAGACTAAGATTTAAACTGGCAAACTTTGACAATCTATCAGAACTGTTTCAGCACGATACAGAACAATTAGAGGAATACTGCAGACTAATATTGAATTTATATCGGACATAATAATATTATTTAACATTGTATCTAGACATCTCACCGGTGTATATATTTATGTCAATAAATTATCTATCTATCTAAATGGAGATGAAATACTTTAGGTTGATAATTGCTAGAGTGCTTAATGTCCTTAGAGGATTATTTTACATCCCACTCTACTTCAGTTAGAAGATGGAATGATTTACTATCACCAACCACCCATACGGAGAAGTCATCCATAATGTTGTGTGCTACGATGATGATTGGTTTTACGGCCACTTTGTGCATATGGTAAGCTAAATCGGCCGAGCTAACTCCAAAGGTAATGAAGCGAAGTCTACAAAATTAATCTATGAACTGGCCTGTAGCTAGAAGTGTTTCTTTCTTGTCCCAAACAGGGCTAAAAACAGAATATGAATTTTACAGCTGCATGATCTTTCAAATTAGGTTTTTTTAATGTACTCACAGCTTCTTTAATTATCCTAGTTATAACAGCTGTTGGTAAATTCAGATCTTCAGGTCTCTCGGCCATTTTGTCTTCTGTATAAATAAATAACATGAAAATTTAACATAGATTATCGCAGTCAAAACAAACAAATTCATCTTGACAATATTACATAAGTGTAATATTCACTTTGGTCAAAAAGATATATTCACCATTTCACATATCAACTTTATTTCATTTCAATATTTTCAGGTTCTGTTCATTAAATGAAGTTATTATTTCCGGTAAAATTTAAAAAATTAATTTAAGAAAAAGGTGGCAAATGGTGGTTAGCGGAAGATTTTAGTTAAAATCACAGTAAAATCTAAACATCACTTTCTGATGTATCTTAACAAGTGACTATCAAGGACACTGATTAAGACATACACAAAGAATTTCCTCCAAAACACAGATTAAGGTAAAAACAGTAGTTTACTTTAGTTAAAGTAGACCAATATATATATGTGTGTGTGTGTGTGTGTGTGCGAAGGCATTATAGTCACAGTCACATCATAATTAAATTTGCAGTTTTTCTAGTAACTTAAGCTGCATGTCGCTTTGTAAGAAGCAGACACACTTTCTGATGTGTTCTTGATATGAAAATGAAGAGACTTTGAAGCCACCGTAAAATGTTAATTTGTTTTAATATTTCTGAGATCAATATTCACCATAGAGCAAAGGAGCAAGTAATTCATTTGCCATGAATGTACAGGCATTTATAGAGATAACTGAGATTAGTGCAAACAATATCAGTGGAATTATTTGAATATATGTTTAGTAATGAAATGCATCATGTATGATGTAAATATAGTCAGGTAAGGTCTATATAATAAATAGGATAATTAGAATATAGTCAAACCCCCCAACCTAACCCCCTCTGTAACTTGACCACCTCTGTCAATGGGCCACTGTTTCAGTCTTAAATTATTGCCATGGTAAGTTATATTTTTCTTCTATGACTCAGCCACCTCCCAACTCCATACTTCAACCTTTGATCTCTGTCTAATGCCCACGTTTGTCACCCCATATGACAAATGGGGGCCTTGCTTACTTGTGTTTCTGGAGAATCCCCACGCTGTCGCTAGATAAGCACAGCCTCTCAGGGGCCAAGATATACCATGGGTTAATTTAATTGCCTGCTTGTCATCTGACTGCTGGCCAATCAGGATCATTTGCAACTGGAGTTAAAACGACGGTGTCAGAAAGAAATCATGGACGATTGCTGGTTGTGTAACTAGCCTGGGCTTAACTGTATGAAAATAACACGTTAATTTGAAGTGCCTCTTTATATGAACTGTAATAGCAGCAACATCTGAAGCAGTGTTTCAACAAATTTTCCTTTCATGTTCATAGAACCAAAAAACTGACAAATCATCATGTGTAGAACTATGACAGCAGTCCGTCAATGAGTTAATCAGTTCTATTGTTAACTTTTCCCTTACATACCAAACCATATCTCTGGCAAGATATAGCATGGCAAATCTTGTGTAATCGTGAAAGTAATTGCTGTTTACGATTACATTTACAATGTAATCGATTACGATTACATTGCATCTGGAAATGGCTATTAAGATTACTGGAGATCACGTAATCGATTACCCCAACCCTACCACATATACATATTTTGTCTGGGCATATTTATACTAATAACGGGATAATCATATTCCGGTAATTTATATTATGATGATCATCTTGGTTATTGCCGCTTTATAGTGACCATAACGTACCATCAAAGGCTCTGTCTAATTATTTCTAAGTCATTGACTTCATATGCAGTTCATTGGATGTTTAATCACGTGTTAATTTCAGTTTGAGTTCTTACATGTGTGCAAACAGTTTGTATAGATTGTTATAACATGGCTTGATCTATTGGCAGTATACAAAACACATTTTAACGAATTATGAAAACAAAACCTATTTCCCGCATTCCAAAAAGTCACCTGGAAATACTGCAGGGAATTTTTTTTTATGTGGGCTTAATGGACGGTACTACAATAAATCATGATATTTTAGGCCTAAAAACAACCTCAGGCCAGGACCTACGGTATATATAATTTTTTGTAATATAGATGAGTGTATGAGTGACTTAAATGGACAAGTACAGCAAGGGCAGACGATTTTGGTATGCACCAGGAATAAAAATGTCATCAGTCTGTTTAGCAACAGCTTGACAATATGTGCTATTGTTATGTACAGAGCACTGCCAGTGGATATGGCCAGACTTAAGTACCTGTTTCTGATTATAAATATGGTTGCCAGAGGAAATGAGTTGTGCCTTGGCTCAGGATGTAGCATCTGGGACAACAGTGAATGTCAGAGCTGGTCGTTCTTGGGCACTAGCAGTGGTAGGTGGCCAACATAACGGGCAGAAGCTAGTTCTGGGATCGCAACAACAGGGTGCTGAACAACATAGTATTAAGTGGCTTGGCATGGATAATCTGGGTGGTGAGGGTCACCTGACTTTTGGTTAAGGTACGGACTGTGAGATCATCCATAAAACGAAAGTCAGAAGACAATCTGGTAGATTCTGCAACCGGCAGTGATGCATCTGATAATGTCTGGTCATTACACATCTCGTCATTACTTGCTTCATAGTACTGCTCTGTTGTAATGTTTGTGCTACAGCGAATGAGACACCACTTGTCACAGTCATTTATTCAACAACACATGATAAAACCACACTATGACAGTTAAAACAATCATTATTTATTAAGTGGGGCGTCATATGGGGTGAATCATCCGATTGGGTAAGGTGTCTTGAAATACGTGGCCAGTTCTCAAATAGATCGATGTTAGGAATAGTTAGTGATAGCTGATTTGTGCCATTTAGCGGTTTGTGGCCAACCAATTGTTTGTTGTGGTTCAGCCAAGTTAGCAGAGATTATGATGGGGGGAGAATTCCCCTTTATATACTGGTTTGGATGTGTGGGAGGAGTTTTAGTAAGGGATTGTTCTTGACTCAACCAAGTCACTGGTGATTGGACCAGGTAACTATGTGGGGGCTATGGTCTGCTTGACAACAACGCTGATGGTGCTGAGGGGCAATTTCCCAATATTTATATCTTGATGTTTAGAGCATAGTGGGGAGGTATTTTTTTATTAGAGTTTGTAGAGTGAGTGGAGTTTTGTAGAATTTATAGGAAAAAAGTAGATTCGAGGCTACATGAGTTCCGAGTTTTGAAAGAGAAAGCTTAGCTAAGGCTACGATGTGGCCTGCCATTCCGGATCTTGGATACTGGATATAGACTATGAATTATTCACGGTCACCCAAAACAAAAATTCAACAGTGATCATTTCTTTCTCCACATTAGTTTGTAGAGTGAGTGGAGTTTTGTAGAATTTATAGGAAAAAAGTAGATTCGAGGCTACATGAGTTCCGAGTTTTGAAAGAGAAAGCTTAACTAAGGCTACGATGTCGCCTGCCATTCCGGATCTTGGATACTGGATATATGAATTATTCACGGTCACCCAAAACAAAATCATTTCTTTCTCCACATTAGTTAATTTACAGTTATAAATAATAGCTTGGCAGTCTCCAATAAGTTGAATAACTGTATAAATAAACCAGTATCACAATGCGGCTGCCGATAACTCTTAAACTGCACATTGTTTGCTTAGCGATAATACAGGGAACCAACGATTAATCTGTCACTTATTAAGATATATGCTCTTAAACATTTGGTAGCCTTAACGAAAACATTATAATTGCTTCCACGATCCGGAACAAATATTATCTGTCACACATGTATACGAAATACCACATACCGTAAAATACATACGATGTATATATAACCCTAATAACAAAATTTAATAAAAATAAGCGCGCTAAACTGCATACCTAAATACCATACGTTGTTAACGTCTCAATACCATCCAGAAACCATTAAATAAAATAGACAGAATAATCTATATATATATATATATATATATATATATATATATATATATATATATTGCTCTTATTAATTCTAATATAGCTTCATTAATATATTTCAAACATGACAATTTGCTAGAATAATTTATAGTATTCCTCGCACTAGAATATACCAAGGCCTGACCTAAATTATGAAATTGTACTAAACTCGTTTCGCTCCTATCTATCTGAGAGGCAACAATATAGCCAGTAGGTATCATTATGCCAAGCGATCTCATATGCAATCGGTCTGATTTTCTGTGTTCCACATGAGTCAGTTCTTGGACTCATACTGTTTGTACTCTACACATTTTCTCTTTATTATTATTATTACAATTATTAGTTAAGTCTTTAAAAAAATTAATGTTTGGAGTTAATTTGGGTATATTTCTAATATTTATCGGCAATTCATTCAATAATTTAGGTCCACTAACATTGAGGGATTTGTCGGCAAATCTTTTCTTTCTGATTAAAGGAACCCCTGGGGTTGATATGTACCGTTGTCAGTTAGATAAGTTGGAGCATTTGCCAACAGACACTTATGGACAATTAGGTTGATCTTAAACTGAACTCGTAGTTTTACCGGATGACAGTCAAGATCCTTCAGACAGATTGATGTGCCACTGTCATATTTTCTCTTCCATAATACTCAATTTGACCGTTGCATATTCTGCACACTTTGCAATTTCTTTATGTCCGTCCCAGATAGCTTGTAAAAAGTCTATTGGGGTTATCCAGATGTGTAATTAGAAGTCCCAGAATAAATGTCTTAATTACAGGCATCCACTGTGAGGTACTCTCGTCTTTGTTGTATCCTGAACAACACCAAGATATTTAATTGGTGTTGCTTTATGCACGGCTGTACTATTTACATCTATCGATTGCGTCTTGCACTTGTTTAGTTGTTTTCAAGAACCATAACAAATAAACTCAGTTTTTGGATAGTTCATTTTGAGTTTGTTATTGTCCATCCAGACCTTTATGTCAGTTAGACGACTTTCCAACTCCCTGACAGCATTTGCTTCTTCCCTCATGTCATCAATAAAGATTCGTTTCACAACATGGCCATTTGCATATCCGTGATTGTCTATTGAATTTGACGCGACCTGCTGCATAGTGCATAATCGGTCAGAGACAACTTCCCTGTGGCACAGAAAACGTAAGGTTCCTTGTCGTCGATTAGTTTTCTTTAACACGAAAAAAATCTATTAAGAAGATTTGTACTAATCCAGTCAAGTGCCACTCCACGGATGCCAAACTTTTCGGAGAAAAGTTAACGTCATGTTACAGCAAGAGCCATGACTTTTGTGTCTTTCTTGCCCTTACACTTCAGCCTTTTCCAAAAACTTTCGATAAAGAAACCCAGTTTGCTGAGAGGTCGATAGATTTGTGTTCATTGTATCTAGACCTTGTTTCTTAGTTAGTGGTCGCACAATCGCCGAATTCCACGTATTCTACTTAAGATACTACTGATCACATACAAAGTTGTGCATGGATTATCCCCCCCCCCCATAATATATGTGAACTAGTTCAACTGAAACAGTCTGGTCGCCGACTGAAATCAGATAATCTGTCACTACAGAAGATTCCAATAACTAGACTTAAGCTAGATTTTTTCGAACACAGGATCTTTCAAATCCAAATCGAAAACCTATCTATTTGATAATGCTTTTGATGTCATTTACTAATAATGTTAATTACTATACTCTCTATATAAATTAACCTATGTAGAGTGCCTTAATGAGAATGGTATAACTAATTTTAGAGCTTTATTGCCATTGATAAATTATCAATTAGATCTGGCAGGTAGCAGTTTAATTTGTATTTTTACGTGGAATTGGAAAGACACATCCATGCTTGGAATATTAAACGTGGTCCAATGTTGGCCACAAGCAAATAAGTCAGTGTTCACCGAATTGCAAATGTATTGTCGCTGTGATATGGCTGTGCCTGACAAATGAACTTGAAATGCCACTAGTTTGTAAATACAATTACGGTGTACTTTGTTCTGATCCGTATACGACTCAAGTATACCAGACATTTTCCATACGCGGGTCGACCTGACAAAAGCTAGCCCACACAACACCATTAGACAGTAGCATTGATTATAAAACACAGGAAACAATCATGATAATCGGAGGGGAATGATGGAGAATGTATAAAGCCAAATTTTCAACTATACAGCTCCAGAAATACGCGGTGCACTCACTAGCAATTAGTTAATTACCACCTGAAGGTTGAATATGTTCTGCCTCTTCTAAGAAAAATGCATATCCAACTATCTATAGTAACTGCTATTCATTATTCCTCCTCCCCTTTCTCAAACTCTGGCCCTTCATTAAATGATTGACTGATCTGGATCCCCCGTTTTAACACATTCTGTTTATAACGCCCCTCCTCGTCCATACGGATTTTTAGATACGAAGTATGAAATTTATCAAAGCCCATAGTATACTATAGAGCTATAGTGTCACTTCTTTTATCTATTAGGTGTCATATTAGGTGTCGATATCGCTTAAGATAATGAGTTTACATCTTGAAATACAAATTACTGTTTGTTTTAAGTAGCATATGATACACGTGTGCATTCTGATCCCTTCCTCGGATTCGGTACTTCCAGATCATTCACACCTTCAAACAGCTAGAGTGATTGCTGAATTATATCCGCCAACAATACCTTAAATATATGCCTTGTTTCTTAATCTTCAATATCTATGGCTTGTCATCTTGGCGCTGAGGGTACTGTATCTAGATTATAACTTTGGTTTAATGAGATGACACTTTTTTAGCAATCTATTTTAAATCAACATGATCTATAATTCTGACCATACGTGTTTTATTTGATCTTTTTCATTTTGGTTAATTCAGTTTGTAATATTTAATTCCATAGAAAGGTTAATGATGAGTAGATCTTAGTATTTAATAGATTTATACACCTATGAGGTATTTTACAAAGCATATTATGCTGCAGTTGAGAAGTTAAGTTTTCTCTGTTTGTGGACTGCATGCTTCCAGGTTCGCGCATTATAAGAAGGCTGTTGATTTAGAGCCATTCATTCTGTTGTTTAATTGGATGTTTGGCCTGGGAATCCAGTATTTAAATGGATACGGTAGATACAGTAGACTCTTTTAGTATTATAAGTACTCTTGATTCAGGAATATAAACATTGTTTCGCATCTCAAGCAATGACAATGGCCTCACCTTGCTTGGTTGGTGTGTTTTATATAACGGCTTTAGTTGTGTGTGTGTGTATATATATAATTCACTTTAGTAGCATGTGGAAACAGAATAATCTTTCCTAATCTTGTCCAATTTATAAGATGAAATTTAAGGATAGTTTTAGTTTGTTTGTCATTAATATAATCAAAACCCTTTACTGTTTATGACTGTATACATGTAGTTTGTATAACAGAAATAAGGTTTGGTTTGAAAATGTTAATGTACAGTTATAACAGCGCAGAAATTACCACAAACGTGATGTCGCAAACAAACGGAACCACAGACAACTCGGACATGTTTCATTCAAGAAACGAATGATGGCAGAATTCCTAATCACACCCATTTCAGATCAGTTAAAGCTGCACTCATCTAGACAACCAAACGTCCTTTCCAAGAAAGACCAATCATCCACTCGGACTATATGGGAAAATGCACTCACCATCGTCTCCATATCTAATTTCCGCACCGATTTCCGAAGTCGTCATGCAAATCTTTGTCGCGGTGTCAAGCCTCAGGCAACATGGAACTCAAATAGCCCTTCACTGGGTTCAGAACCAACGAAATTTATTTATGGGCAATGACCGAGCTGACAAACTATAGCGAACGAAGACACTGGCCTAGAAGTCTTCCAGCGGGACATTCCGGCATCTCATCAATAAGCTCGTCTTCGACCAACTCAATTCGATCTACATAACCCGTACGTCATCCGCCAAAAGCGGGTACCAGACCATCACACCATCCGGACATAACTTCCTAAACAATGGTCTGGGCGACATCAAACTCCGACTCTTATGCTGCATTTAACCGGATATTCAGGTTACCATATGCAGTTCAAGACATAAAGTTCTGAAAATATTTGCAGTCGTAGGCTGAATTGTATTAATTGATTCCGTATATATTTAATATTGTACATGGGTCCACTGCCTATTTTTGGCTTATGAAGAAATGGATGGATGAACTTCTGCTGCCCATAACAGCCATTATTAGTGGGTCAATGGATAAGTTAGTGATGCCGTTGTGTTTGAAATGAGCCATCATAACTCCATGTTCAAAAGATATGGGTTGGATAAGAAATATAAGAAGAATTATCTCCTGAATCTGACCTTCCCTTAAAACTGACTGGAAATGTAGTAGCACGGTGTATAGAAGATCATTCAACAGATACTGCTCTCTTGAAAGTGCACAGTGATATTGCTGAGAATCATGATGAATGATCCACGGCTGCATTAATTATGGTTGATATATCGGCAGTTTTTGATGTAAGCGATTATCCTATATTACGTTTAGAAGTTTCATTTTGGATCAAAAAAGAGACTTTACTAAGCAGATGTTACCTGACCAACAGAACGCATGCAGTGTGTTTCAGTCGCAGATAAAACATCACCAGCTGCATGCCTTCATTTTTGTGTACCAAAGGAATTCATTTAGGACCGAAGAATTATTATATGTACACTGAACCAGTTGGTGAAATGAATAAACGGCATAATAATGCCATTGTTATCCTGATGATACTCAAGTCTGTATGAAACTATGTGATAAAAGGGGTGATAGTTCATCTTCGAGTGAAGCTTATATTGCAGGCATAGGTTTGGGATTAAAATCAACATACTGAAATAGAATAAGCTAGGACAAGACCGAATTCATTATTTTTCATCCAAGCAACATGTGAAAAAATTTATATTTTTCGCGTTAAGGTAGGATCCAGTTAGATCAATTCTTCTGTGTATGTGAAAAATCTAGGACTTTATTGCATAATGCTTTAGGGCTAGAGAAGGAGATGTTTTTGTTATTATCAAATTAAAAAAAAAAAAAAAAACATAGGGGTTATAGTCGTAAGTATATATATGATCAGGCATGTTAGACTTTAGTTCAAACCCTTATAATATCTCGACTGGACCATATATGAAAATGCATTGTTATATAATAGTGCATCACTCACTATAAAAAGGGAACACGTAACACCAGCTTTGTTCCGGTTGCACTGGCTTCCTGTACATTTCACATCACTGTACAATATCCTGTTTCACACAATCATATATACTATTAAATTGAACAGCACCACTATATATCGAAGCTATCTGATACAAAAATGTGTACCAATGAGGCTGTTGCGATCTGAATCTTGTCCACTTTTGACGGTAACCACAGCAATATACGGAAATGAATATACACGCCCATCAGCTCCCAGGCTGTGGAATAACTTGGTTAATCAAATTAAAATTGGATCAAGTAAAGACATATTTTGCAAGCTTCTTATAGCTCACTTATTTATAAATTAACCCATTTATAATATTTATAAAACAATGTATTTATGTATAAAATGTGTTTTTGCTAATTGGGCAACAACGTGTTTTAATTATGTTCACTTTAGAGCAATTCAAGTTGAATAATCTTATATATAAAGTACTATTATAACTATTATTATTATTATTATTATACATCAAATATCACAACAAATGTAACACAACTTTTCGTATTTTTGCCAATTTGGGAACATTTTCTACATTCTTAATACAAGTAATCTAAACGAAAACAAATACCAAACATCTTTTGTCTGTTTTCAAGTACCAAACATCTTTTGTCTGTTTCCAAGTACCAAACATCTTTTGTTTGTTTCCAAGTACCAAACATCTTTTGTCTGTTTCCAAGTACCAAACATCCTTTGTCTGTTTCCAAGTACCAAACATCTTTTGTTTGTTTCCAAGTACCAAACATCTTTTGTCTGTTTCCAAGTACCAAACATCCTTTGTCTGTTTCCAAGCACCAAACATCTTTTGTTTGTTTCCAAGTACCAAACATCTTTTGTCCGTTTCCAAGTACCAAACATCTTTTGTCTGTTTCCAAGTGTTAGCAATTACAGCCTAATTATCCTATCTCAAGATATCTAATTCATGTTTTATTTTGTTTTTAGGTACCCTTCTGATGTAATAGGTATACACATAGTTCTAATTCATAATCTAATATGCCCACGTCTACTAAATTTATATATACAAAATATATCTATTGCTCATCTAGCTAAGCTCTTACCCTGACAATTTCTACCAAACTATCCAGACTTCCATAGCCACTTTATGACAGTAACTTTACGAAGACATGTCAGAGCCCTCACTTTCACTAAAATTTGGGACAGTTTTCGGTAATGTGATCCAATTGACCAAACAACCTGGATTGCTCCAGATAAAACGGGATATATATGGCATAAGCGCATAACGGACACATACATGCATCCTCAAGTTCAGATTTACTTTTGGTCTTGAATGTAATCTGCTGCTCATTGTGCCTACTTATATGTGAGCTAATCAAGGCAATATGAATCAAGGCAATATCCTAGAATGTGTATATTATTTTAATGGTAGCTGTCTTATTCGGGATGGGTATTATGAGTAAAAAAGGACTTAGGAACTACCACAGCATGGTTATACCATAATTCTGTTAATTAGATTATTAATTCGGTGAGCAAAAAAGTGAAGCAGGAAAAAAGGAAACGAGAAAAAAAGAAACAAAATTTGGTAGGAAAAAAGGAAATAGGGAATAGGTAATGGAAAGAAAGAAACAGATCTTCATTCTTTATCACGAGGCCAAATAATTAACACAAAAAAAACCCATACAAATCGCAAACTAATATCATGATTTGTTGCATATTCATCACATGACATGTTGTGACATATTTTGATAATTCATTCGCATTAAGTATTACATATAACATATAAATTATTTTATACCACATACAGACTTCATACAACATTATCACATTCACAATTCATTCACGTGTGTATTATACATATCATATACATTAGTTTCTACCACGGCCACACTTCATATCACATAATGACAACAGTTAATAATCCAATCTGTTTAAAATATCTGTGATACGGATGTTGTTTCCAAGAGTCTAGAGTAGATTTTGAGCCATTGGCACGGTCCTGGCACTGGGGAGATACTTGAGCATAGTTGGTGTGCTTTTTGGGGGGTCCACGATGCCATCTTGCTGGAGTACAGTGAGCATAGTAGCTTTCTCACATCTGAAACTACTAGATAACCTTTCAGAGGTTGGTGATGTCCTAATATACTGGGGACCCCCCCCCCAGTTGTTTCACTCTTCACAGATATTGTTTGTACGATGACAATCGGTTTGAGTGGTGTCATGGACATTTCATTCACTTAATAGATAGAGTGGCGGAGTACATTGAATTAGTGTTTCCATAATCCCAGCAGTCCACCATAAGGAATGTGTCACTGACGTACGTGCTGTAGAAGTAGGAGACTAGATCCATGCCTGCTGATGGTGCGTTGTCCTTGGGGTGCGTCATACACTCGGGAATCTCATCAATTGGTAGGAATGCTAAACCATTCAAAGCTTATCGCAAAACAATCCAAAGCCATTCTCATTATACTCACTAACCAGTCCAAGTTTCTGTATTTTACGCCAGCTGCTCTGAGACATGCGTAAAAAACAACACCCCTACTCCACACAGCCCTACTGAACACACCAGCTACTTCTCTGAGTACACCCTCCTCAAATTACAATTGTGTGATCAATACTAATATAGAGATTACAATTATATTAAAATTATATATGAAACATTGATTTTAACATCTTCAACATATAATCTAAATGTTCATTTTTATTGCAAAATTAGTACATATGAAGTGTTTCTTTTTTCCGTTTTTTTTCCTGTTTTTTCCTGTTTCCTTCTTTCCTACAATCATTAATTTATATTGTTGCCTCTTACGCTAAACTTTCTATCTCATGCCTAAGTTAAAGAGCGAAGATAATTGTCTTAATTTATATAAAGAATTTGTTTTCTGAAATATTTTAATTTTGATTTTGAAATATTTATGCTTTTTCTATAAATTTGACTATTTATTATCATGGATAAATGAATATATACTACAACTGGGACTATAAAGAAACATTTATTATTGTAAAATATTGTTACTGTCTATAAGAGTTATTTAGTTTCAGTTACAAATTTAGCTTTGTAAATTGGAATATATAAATGGTGGCAATTATTTCATGGTCTTTACTTGATTTAATAATCTTGGCAATTAGATTTACAATTTATTTGGCTATTGATTTCTATACTCTATATCATTCTTACATGTTATTTCAGCATATATACTGAGTTTTCATTTTTATCATAAACTATATATTTTATTCAAATAAAGACGTATTTTAGTTTCTACTTCTAATGCGTTATGCGCATGCCTAGCAGCACTTCCGGTGGAGTGGCCGACAGGAATCTGTAGGGCATATCGCATTTGTATATGTCAGTTAGTCTATTACATGTTATATCACAGTTAAGAACAAGGATTAGTGTTTATTCCGTCGAATCGACGTCAAATGTATGTCATCAGTAGTACACCTACCCGTCAACCGCCCCAATTTAATCATCGCGATCAGTTGCAAAGTGTATATTTCACGCCTAGTCAAAGCTAGCTTCATCATCAGTTCATGCTTGAGTCTCAAGTTGAGAGGTTGTGTCAAAGGGCTTTTGTTGTTAGTTGTCCTATTTAAGTTTGGTTGTAACTACTAATTTTGGTTTCACGTAGACTAGATAACCTATCCTCAGTTGTAAAGGTATTTGAAACAACGTGTTGGTATAAAACTGCATAATGTATTTTTGCGGTTAAATGCGTTTATTAAGATTTTATTTACTATTTAGACTGCCTGCTAACGTTACTTATCTTATTTTTGAGCATATGTTTACATAAATAACTATATCAATAATCCACTGGATCTGTAAATTAATTTCATGAACTATTGGTCTATCAGTTTTTAGTACATGTGCAGTAAACTTGGGATAGACTCATAGAGTGATCTATATAACTACTAAACTAGTGCCTACAGACAGCAAATTTTCAATCCAGTGAAAGTGATATATATATATATATATATATAATCCTAACTCATATATATCAGATAAGTTCTGTTATGAACATATTTTACGTGTTCTCAACACATATTTTTGAAGGCTGTGGCTACTGGTTCAGACCCATAGCTCTGGTACTTCAACTGTGCATGTGCACCTTATGGAATATCTGGTAAAATATAACACTACCTGCTACTGGACACCTTACAAATTTACTAAAGCCCTGACAGTTTCTGCCTAACCTTAAACCAAAGTATTTATGCAATTTCTGTCAAGGTAACGTGCAAGCAACATGGTATCTCATGGGTGGCTGATGACATTAAATGGGACTATCTTCTCCACTGAATTAATTAAAAAAGGGGAACGTTAAAGATTCCCTGAGGATGTAGTACACTCTGGAAGTGACCCCCCTTGGGGTATATCAGCTCCATCTTTTTGTATTATTCTCCTATGAGTAGTGGGGGAGGAGTTATGAACAGCTGCTCAATACATAAAAGCAACCACACTGGAAATAAATGCTTGCACTCTCTTGTAATAGATCATAAAACGAAAGAAAATCAATCATAAGTACAAGAATAATTATTTATCCTCCTTTATTTATTATGTAATATTGGTCAATTCAAACATGGCTTAGTTGATAAGTTGGACCTGAATATTGTGACATTTCCTGGCAGCAGACGTATTATAATTTATATATGCCAAGGAAACCCGAAATGTGCCAGACCACTAGCTATATAATTGTACTTATGGGTCTACTTAGTATTTTGAATTAAAGGTATATGTACATTTTAAAGGCTGGGAAGTCATGTACAGCTGATGCTGATGGATGTTTTTTGAATAATATGTGCCTCAAGACAATAAATTAAGAAAATCCAATACTCATATTGTTTCTCTAATATTACACCATCAGGGCAGGTGTTTAATTTGGTTTATTTAGCATGTTTTGCAATTCTTTGGGGTGTATTGTTGCGACAAATAGCTTGTTTTCATTATTAGTATATCTGACGATAATTGGCTTCTCGTGTATTAGAGGAGGTGTTTATCACCACCCCCCATCAAGAATAGTGTTTAATTCTGAAGTATATATATCCTGATTATGAACTTAATTTTATGCTCTTGTAATAATTACAAGTATATCTCTTCTGAAAGAAGATTCATTACTATGTTAAGAAGATTCATTACTTAATGTTAAGTAAATACCAGTTTCAATTGGGATAATTATGGCATTTAAATTAGAATTTGTAGGATATCAGATGTGAGTTTCTTTATTGTATAATCCTCTGTAGTGATTAAAGTGCTAAATACATAGCATAATTTTTGCTAATCTGTAAGAAGTCTGCGTATTAGTTAAATTGTATTTATGGTCATTTCAATGTAAGTTGTCTTATTTTTTAATTGTCAGGTTACCAACCATAGTTTATCACAGGAAAATTATTTTATATTGTATCATACCATTTAAAAGTTAATAGGGTAATCTTTTCATGGGATGCTTGGCAGTTTTGGGTGCCAAAATATATGGTGATGTGACATGACAGTTTACTGAGCATCAACCGGTGTAATAATGGACTTCTGATTGGTTTTTGGTAATGTTCTCTGAAATAGGATAAGTTACTGTACAGAGAGCCATTGATGTAAATGTGTCCTGTTGTCTATAACTAATCTGTCCATCTGTTGATAAAACATATTATAAGCTGTAGAGGTGTTTCTTATGCACAAGACAAATTGATTGAAGCATGGTAGATTCTATGAATTTAGTTGGTACATATCCACTGAGTGTAGTTGAGTGCCTCCGTGGTCTAGCGGTAGTGTGTTGGACCAAACTCCTGGTTTAAAATTAGGACATGGTACATTATTCAACAATTAAAAAAAGTATCATATTTTTTTGATTGTTGAAAACTCATACGTTGTATGTAAATCAGATTTGTTTTCATTATGGTTACTGATAGTTTTAATTTACTTGTGCTCATCTGTACTTAATTAGAAGTTAATTGGATCAAAAACTGATTTGTATAAATTCAATGCAGAGTGCTGCCCAGTTTGGCAAGTATCTCCTGGTGGATTTATCTTATGAAAATATTTACACCATTTAATCTAATGTAGTCACACGATTGTTTATTCATGAATCAGCTTTGTTTAAAGATTTGGTTTTCAATTTCTGGCTTTAGAATAGGCCTAATAGCAGTATTGTTAATTTCTGTCACAAATGTGTGTGTGTTGTAATATTTTATATATAATTATTGTCACTAATTATACCTTATATTTCTGAGACTTCACAAGCAACACATACAGTACTTGTGAAGTGGAACTTTTTTAGATTTAAATTCTCTGGGTGTTTGATGTCTCGAGTGACAACCACTAATTAAGACAAAAGTTTTCCCCCCTTCCTGAGCAGCCACTGAAAACCACAAAAGTTTTTTGTATCTTATTGTGTACACTTTTCAAACTGAAGTTTGAATCATTTAAAGCTTCTTCTTTCAAAATGTACATTTCTTATTAAAACCGTTGATAAGACTAATTCTAGCTGTTTTATATAATTTAAGTTGATCAAAACTGACTTTATTATATGCCGAAGCCCATACATTATATGTGTTTTTTAATTGGGCAAATTCGGATGTAATTAGGTGCCATAAAGGGCGTCGTGATGAATGATGGGCTCTACTAAGCAGAATTGGTGCTGACATCATCATCAGCACGTGGATGTGTTGGTATAGTTTTGGGGGTTTTATGCCATGAAACCCAAATTAAAAAAATTTCCCCCCCTACAGCCCACTGGCTATACTTGCATATTCTACTGTATACTTATTTTATGTATAACTTTCAAGATACAAGTGATAGAATGACTAATAATACCAATACAAGTCATTTGTATTGGAATCATCTGAAAATGGTGTTGGCATGGTTCCCACACAATGTGGAAAATTACGAATTAATTTTTCTTGTCTGGGAAATGTCGTGAATTTTATAAAATCAGGAAATGCCGTAGAAATTTTTTTTGTCAGTGAAACAATCCACTTAGAACAAAAAACCCTGTGAAGAAATATTATAACTGTAGAAGAAAACTTTGATTATAGAAAAGAATGCTGGTACATATTCTTGATATCCCATGTTAATTACAATTAGAAGGGATGAGGAGGATTTTGTACCATAAAAATGTCACTAATCGATCATACATTGAATAAATATGATATGCTTTTTCGCAAATATCTTGATTTTTTAGCTTGTCTTGTATACTTTGTCCTGAAAATTAATATTTCTCAGATACCAGTATTTTATATAAATTAAAACATCAATGTATTTGATCAGAAATTTTTGTGGATGTCCCTAATACGGTACTAATATTTATTTTTGACGATTTCACATTATTAGCAGTAATGTATGAAAATAAAACTGACATAGGATCATGATTGGAAGTTCCTGGTTTTCTGATAAGTTAACCACTCTTTAATGTTATTAATATGTGAACTACACACCCAGACACAAAACACCAAATGGGTTATGTGAAGCGGTATCTTTTGCAACATTCAGTAAAGATAGTTTGAGGGTCCTTCGTATAATTGCTGAAATAGACGAATCGTTCACCAAATGATGCATAAAATTATTTTGGTGGTGAAGGAAACATGAAAAGAAAATAACTTTATTTACTCGTATTTATATTTTTTCTATACTTGGTGTTTTAAGTAAGCTCTTGTTTTTAATGGCATTCTTGGTTTTTTTAGTTTCAAATGCTTAAAAATGTACATACACCATTGTTTGATAAAACCATTGTTTGATGACTTTAATGTGTATTTTTTTGCTTATTTCCAGTGAGTCACAATGAGCAGTTCAGAAGAAGTATCCTGGATTTCGTGGTTTTGCGGATTACGAGGAAATGAATTCTTCTGTGAGGTAAGTGTGTAGTTTTGGTCACCACCTATAGTTTAATAATAATGCATGTATATATAGTGCCAGAATCAGTTAACCCTGTTCTGAGGTGCTGTACAGTATTATTATACCTGTTTCTACCTAGCACACATCCCAACTCCCAAAGGAGCATACATTAAAGGCGCAAAGCGTTATTCAAACACATAGCCATCATGTCCTGTCAGGTTCTCATTTTTATGGATGTGTGAACCAGTCGCCACATGACAGCATTGCAGTTCCCAGAGCTTCGAACCCATGACCCTTCAGCTACGAGTCCTACGCTCTAGCTAACTGTGCTACCATGGCTGATGTGTGCTAGGTAGCATGTGGGTCTTATGCATGAAACTGAGCATTATTGTCATCATAAATTAACATAAAAGTTGTTGTTTTGTGGCTATTTTATGGACACAGTCAATCAACAGTTAATCAAGTCGATTAAAAGTTGAAACAAATGCTAATAATTAAATATAGAGAATACAGAAATTGAAACATTATTAATTGATGCCTACCTCTCTAGACTGGGTATGGTATTAGTTGTTGACAGCATTATGTACAGAGTGAAATGCTATAGGCTTGGACATTAAATATTTGTTTTTCATCTGAAGATAAGCTTAAAATCTCAGCCATAATACTGGTGATAATAGGTGCCTTGTTGGAATCATGTATAAATGGCATCCTTTTCATTACAACTTGATTTATGCATGATTAAAAGTGGTGTCTTATAGATGTGCGGTAATATTTTAATGATTATGGAATGGCTCATGTATGAAGCACTATACACTGTTTGAATTACCAAAACTGACAAATAACATTTATTTGAATAAGTGTATTATTATTAGGTTTTGGACAGTTTTGGATGTTCAGAGAATGGTTTTGACCAGATATAGAAATGTTGGGTCAGTGTCCCTTGATGTCAGTACTCAGTGTTTTTCAACTATTTGTCAATCAGTAATCCATCTTTTTTCTTTTCTAGGTTGATGAGGATTATATTCAGGACAAATTTAACTTGACCGGTCTTAATGAACAGGTTCCTCATTACAGACAGGCATTGGACATGATTCTAGATCTAGAACCAGGTATATGTCCATATATATATATACATATATAGATAGAATAAATACATTATTTTGGAGTATATTTCGGATAATGTTGAGGTAATTCAGCATTTATCATGTATACATGCATCCATATATTGATATTTTTGGTGATGTAGAATGTTTTCTTTAGGAGATGATATTTTTGGGGATAGCTAGTTACAAGGGGTTGCCATGCATCCTGGAAAACCTGGGAAATAACAAATTCATTTTCCAGGTCCTGAAAATGTCCTGGAATTTACAAAATCAAGAAATGTCCTGGGAAAAAGTATTGTCTATGAAAAAATCCACCTAGAACAAAAATTCTGTGAATTGATATTATTCCTGTAGAAGAAAACTTCCGATTTTACCTGTACATAGTCTGATATACCATGTTAGTTAAAATTTAAATAAAAGTGGGTGGGTTAGAAAACTAGAAGGGGTGAGGATGAGGCTCTTCCATAAAATGTTAATAATCGATTATACATTGAATATATATGATATGCTTTTTTGCACATATCTTGATTAATTACAGGTATCTTTTAAAATTTTATACTTTTTCCTGGAAAATGGTAATTTTGTCCTGGAAATATCCTGGAAAATAATATTTCCTTGGCTGTGGGAACCATGTATTTAAGAGACTCTTCCTGATTTATTTATTATTATGGTATGTGTGTGTGGACATACATGCATGCAGTAAACAGACTATATATTGGCATGAGCATAGATAAGATGTAAATACAAAATGAGGTACACATTTCAAAACATCTTTAACTTGTATGAAGCTGGTTGTATGAGACAAAGTGCATGAACTTTCACCAAACGCCTAGACCAGTTTAGGTTCATAAAGCTGTTTTGGCCTGCATGTGATCATTTGTTATGCCTTTCAGATGATGAACTCGAGGAGAACCCGAACCAGAGTGATTTAATTGAACAAGCTGCTGAGATGTTATATGGCTTGATACATGCCAGATATATAATGACAAACAGAGGAATAGCACAGATGGTATGTCTATATGTTGGCCCTTGGTTAATGTTGCTCATAACAGAGAGTATGAGTATTGTTTGAAAGAGGGCAGTCAATCTGATGGAGTGTGTTAATTGTCATTAATCTTTTGAAATAACTAGACAAAATGTCCTGGAACTAGGCTACGGATGTCGTACAGCTTTCACATTGAGTGCTACTGTGTCAGTAATTTTATCACTGTATGTTAAAATAATAACATCCGATGGTGATGATGCAAAGTGAAAGATGAAACACCCTTCTGACATAGCCCAGCCATGGTATGAATCCAGGTATTTTAAATCTGTAGCTAACCACATTACCAGTTAGGTCATGGAGGTGTCCTAGACATAGCTATTTGGTTGTTTTTTTTGCTAGCTAATTGTATTCATCAAAATTAATAAAAATTATAGTAGTCACATGTACTGTAATTTGGGGGAAATAACAAAGAAACAGTTAATGTTAAATTGGTGCTATGTAAATATTTTATACAAATAAAATATAATCTGCCACAGTGAACTTTGACCCTATTACCGGTTGCCTTAAAAAATGATGGCAGTAAATATGAATGCCTGCTTTAGAAATCATCCAGAGAGAGGTATCAAGGATCATCCATTATTTGTGTGTATATGTTTATATATATATATTCCCTATTAATAAATGCTGTTTATGTGGTTTGCTGACAGATTGAAAAATGGCAGCAGGGAGACTTCGGTCATTGTCCACGTGTATATTGTGAGAATCAGGCTATGTTACCTATAGGTAAGTGTATTTTTAATCCTACAAAATATGTAAATATTTAATATATAAGTACAAAATATATACATAAAATATTTTATGTTTAAGTTTTTATTGTACTCAGGAAGCTGGGGGGCATCATTTCAATTTTGCAACCGAAATTTATATTTGTAAATAATTTATGGTCATGTGTTAAAGGTTATATGCATAGTCACATTCACCAACTTTTCAGAAAAGCTAGTGCATGCACACAATCCCTCTCTCTCTCTCTCTATATATATATATATATATATATATATATTTATATATGTTTCACAGGTTTATCAGATGTACCAGGTGAGGCGATGGTAAAATTGTACTGTCCAAAATGTCAGGACGTTTACACTCCTAAGTCAACACGACATCATCATACCGATGGCGCTTACTTCGGCACCGGTTTTCCTCATATGCTATTTATGGTGCATCCGGAGTATAGGCCTAAACGGCCAGCAAATCAGTTTGTACCGAGGTAAGTCCACACCATAATAATATGTGACATATTATATATTGTTACTAGCAATAACGTACAGTAATAAATGTGATTTGTCTTACTTGGCATTCGTGGCCATAGACTGGCTGCTTTATCCCGTATGAGACGGATTAATAGAATGGTTCACTCTGAAAAAATATGAACAAAGTGTATAATGCTGATAAATTTATCCAAAATCCAAGAATGAGTTTAGTCCACTGTATGTGACATCATAGATTTATTTAAATAATCCAAATTACTGGTGGGTAGTCGTTACAGCTTTCTACTAGGTTATATGATGAGAGAGAGAAAAGTCAATTGGTTTGACATCAACCGGATCAGGTAGCCATCTCCAGAACAAATCAAGTCATGCTCTGGAATAGCCACCCTTGTCAATTTATTTGTCTCCCCATGATCGACACACTGTAAATTAGTATAATTACTGCTAACTGATGTCTTTCATTGATTTATTTACACAAATCTGACAGTGCAGTAGAAGCTTTGTGCTACGGGAGGACAAAATAGTCTCTATAAGTAATACCAATATATATATATATATATATGGTTTTCTTGAGCCATTTCAATAACATTTTAGGTTGTTTAGGCCAAATATTTTGTAATACTCACAAATACGTTTTTGTTCTAAAATACGCTTGGCTGATACTTGTTAATGTTATTATAATTGGGTCTTACTAAGCTTGTACCTGGTGATGTCAGATTTCAGCCTACATCTGGCTTCATAATGGTGGTGTCCACAGACAAGTTTGGAATAAAATTGAACCCTTCCTTTAAAGTTAAGGATTTTCATTTGATCGGTACTAGATATAGATCTCTGTCCATGAAAGCTAGAGATAATATTATATGCTGGAACCTGAACTAAGCAGCCATTTTTCAGTTTGGAACAAGTAGAATTTAGATCAGACTAGTTTGTCATGTGGGGCCTAAATTTGACATACAAGAAGTGGCCAGCTCCAATATCCTGCTTATTATCATATTTCTCTGGTAATATGTATTAAATATAGTGTAAATTTTATTTCTTAAGATCAGCGTAAGTTAATTGTTATTGGAAAACTATAAATCAGACTAATTTTGAAGGATGCTCCGTCTTTCATTTCATGCTTCATTACATTTACTGATTTAGAGATTACTTGAGACTGTCAAATGCAGATAATATTAATAATAAAATCCCATTTTATTCCTTTCTGTATCTCTAGCTATCTGTTTTACAAGCTTCTGTGACTATCACATCACCAGAGTTTGGATCATTTAGTTCTCTTTGTGAAAAACTTAGTTGAAACATCCGAATCTAAGACCAGCTTATAAATATCAGTAATGATTAGACCATGTAAGATTATATGGTAACATTTACAATAATGAATAAATAATTTCACAATACATCCAGATTATGTTATTATATCAGTATTCATTCGTTACTTCGAACCCTGAACTACACCATGAAAATAAAATCAGTAGTAATTAATAGATTATATTTGTCAGGTTAAAGTGGTTCTGTCCTGAAGGTTAAATATAATTTTCATTTAAAAATGTTTTCAATGGTGACGTCTCATAAATATGTTGCTCATTAGTTTTTCATGTCATAAAATCTTCACGTACGTAGTAAGTTACTAAAATGTTTTGCCATTTGTGGAGTTTGTATGACTAGTTCAGTATCAATTGTTGGAATTAGTTAAAGTTCAAGTGCAGTAGTTAGTATGAGTGGTTTGATATATGCTTTGGGCTTGATTTAAATATCCGAACTCTGGCATGCTTCTTTGTGTGTGTGTGATTAAGTTGTTGATATTGTGATGTAAATATGAATTGTTTCCACTCTGATGGAATGTTACGCTTTCCTTTATATTGCAGGCTATACGGCTTTAAGATTCACCCAGTAGCCTATGAACTACAGTATCAGTCGGCTGCCAACTTCAAAACAACTCGACCAATGCACAGTGGCTACGTCAACAAGAGATAAATAGTTCTCCTACTAGGCTCATCATATTCAGTTTAGGCACCAGATTTTCACAATTCTGTTAAATTGATGTATTTTTTTTAAATATTAATTTTGTTGCCAGGGCATTTCTGAAGGAGGTCTTGGGATGTGTTTCTTTCTTAAAACATTATTGTACTTACGAGCTTACTGGCTACAATTTGTTATAATTGTAGTCACCTGCAACTATTTTGTTGACCAGTAGATCATTATTTTAGCACAGATACTTTGTGTTGTGGGCTTTCTTTTCTGATGATCAGTTTCGTTTATCACTCGATGGCTCTGGAGGGAGGGTGGATTTTTTTAAAAAAGGTGTATAATAATGCCTCACTGTTGTTTGCATGTTGAGGTTCGTCGCGTGTTCTTTTGTTCGCAGGATGTTTTCTTGTAAGAGTGGTAGACTGTTAACATAGATAACTTGCCACATGATGGTTTAAGGTCGTCCATCTCAGCTAGTGCTAAATCTGTAGATGCCAAGCTGACATTTGCATTAAGTCGTTTGAATCTTAATTAAATTTCAGCATGTTCGAGGTCATGTTGATTGGCTTGTGATGATTATAATATGTCTCATTTAATTGTAATAGTGAACAAGGGAAATTTATGAGAAGTTTTAATCCTGTTATGTTAAATTGGCACCAAGTTTGAGTTTTATTTCATTATCTAAACATGTTCATGTATGTATGTTCATAGACACAGACACACTCACACGAAACCTAAAATAAGCACTTACACATCAAATTATTTCAAGTGCACACTGTGTAGATTCCATGCCTGCATCAAGACCTGGCAAATGTTTACACTATTTTGAGATGGTGTTACTTGGGATTTTGTTTTCTAATAACAGTACATACTTACTGAAACGTTAACATCCAATTCATTTCACTTGAATACCATGTTTTTTAACTGTTATTGAGATATTAATATGTATAACAGTTACAATAGTAATGTCAACCTATATCACACCAAGATTTCCCTCGTCTTTGTTGGGGTGCTTTCAACAGTATGCCTGGTTGACAGTGGCACAGGAACACATAGTCCTCAATAGCATCTTGTATTTGCTGGGTAGTTTTGTCACCTGAGCTCTGATTGAATTGCCTGACATTTTTCTTAAGACATTTGTAAAAAAAAATGGACACTGCTGCCATAATGTCGATGTCATCAGTGTGATCATCTCAAGTACTAATTTTTAGCTTCAGGTAGATATTGATTGCTTTGTTCATATGTTCCTTTGGTTGAAGCGATGATCAATGACTAGTCATCATACATTTCATATTTATAAACATCTGGCCATGGAGATTAATAACTGCTAACATGGCTTCTGTTTAATATTAACATATGATGACACGAAAGAAGCCAGAACTGTTGTTTTCACACATGAAATGTGCACATTTGAGAGGCCATTCATTTCGGTCCACAAAAACACCAGACGTCAAAATCATTTGTAGCCAGATCAAATGAAATTAGATGTGCATAGGCACAACTGAATGTGTGGAAATAGTACTGGTTTTATATATATATATATATATATATAATGACATATTCCAGTTACCAAGATTCTAGCAACTGTTCAGGCGGTGCAACAGGTTTTTTAAACCCAAAATAACAGTATTCACTCCAGACCGGAACTGATGTGAGAGAAGTTTTCATTGTAGTTAGAAAGAGCAATTAAATGCAGCTAGTTGTAATTATTTTTATATGACAGTGGCACATTTATTGTGTGCATATTGTAGCGAGTATTTGTCTTTATTTGTGCCAGTCTTTGATTTCTTCAGTTTTATCACAGCGCTCTCGTAGTTTGATTTGCGTGACGGATCGCTTGAGATGTAAATAGTGTCGATTTATGTTACATCGGTTCGTATTTGTGTAGGCGACGCGGGCGAAATGCTTTTAGCCGCGTGTGGTCGACATCATTGTGAACACGTTCATTCCTTCTCCCTCTGTTTCATGTGCTGTAGCCAAGAGTGGCAGAATCTCAGAATAAATTTGAATGGATAAAAGTGACACACTTCCCAAGTAATCCCATATTGGGACACTCTCCAAAAGTGGGTTTAAAGTTTTTGAAAAATGCATTGGTCAGAGTATACAATTTTGAGAACTGGTATTACTTCTACGATGTGGAAACAGTGCTGTAGATTCCATTGCATCGTATTGTTACGGCCAACTATGTTTGGGGTGGATCAGGCGCCGTACGTGGCGTTGTACAAGTAGTATTTGCAATATCTAGGGGGGGGGACATATTCTTGGAAATGGCCAAGAATCCATTTTTAATGTTCACTCTTGCGCAAATCATCGCCGAATGTGTAGTACATTAACATCCAATACTGTGTATCATGTATGAATAAAATAACTATTTATAAAATAAATGGAAGATAGTTTTGTTTGAAGTTGGCTTTATTTTAAATGGCCGACATTTAATTCAAGTGTTACCCATTTAGTTCTTTATTTGGATGGAATAGAAATTCCAAACAGCAGTGTCCCAGGTAGGGCTAGGCTCAAGACTATACAAACTAATCACTTGCTCTATCAACAGTGTTCACATCTCTGGCATTTCAGTGAGCATCCCTATGGCACAATAGTAAAGTACTTGGCTGTGGGTTCGACTCCAGTTGCCCCATGGCCATATGTCTCGGGTCTTTGAATAAGCCCAAGCATTTAAAACAAAACAGTTTAAAAGCCAAGTATGTGGTCTGATTCAACTAAATATTTCTGGAATGTGATACAAGTTTTATTATAACATTTAATCTGAATAAACAGAAGACCAACACGAGCACTAATCTCTTTACTACACCGTATTTCAAAACTTTGAATATACTACAACTTTAGTCATTGAAAGCTCGGGTCAAATCTATTTTAAACTACAAACTGAATGCACAATAGGCAAGGAACCAAGCCTTGAGTGAGCATGAGAATGAAATAAACTTTCCAGTTTCTGTTATTCTGATTCTTCCTGCTTAATTGCATTAGCACAAAAAAGGCATTTTAAGAAGACAATATCAAATTTTTACTTGATTAAGAAGATACAAGCATAATAAACATACACCATAGGCTGGAGAGTAAATACAAATGATACTGAAATATATCAAATTAAACGGATGACTGTTCAGAGCAACACCTGAAAAACAGCCACATAAGTGACTGACTCACAGATAGAAATTCTGTGTCCTCTACACTGACTCGAAACTTGAGCTAATTTAAATACGTGTTTCAGCAAATGTCAAAAAGCCACAAAGAACATGCTTTATGAAGATAACTACAGTAAACATACCATTGCAAAAACAATGGTTAAAATCCACATTTAACGATGCTGAACACAAGAATGATCATACGATATCAATGCAGGCAAATATGTCAAAATTTTCTACAACATTTTCCCAATAATTAATGCTCGTACAGTAATTTAGCCTTGGTCATGATTGATTTAAAACAATTAATAACGCTACTACTACAATCCTACAAATTTTTTAAATGCATTTACTTAAGGGGCATACATCTTATTTTGTGCGCATTATAATATGCACTCCTGAGTCTGTCCAGACTGGTTCACTGAGCTCCCCAACCTTCAGAGCAAAAGTGGCATCTTCAAATGGTTTCTGCATCTGACCTCTGCCAAATGGGCCGAGGTCGCCACCACGTTTCGCTGAGCTGCAGTCACTGTACTGAGAGGCAAGTTCTTCGAATGTCTTCTCTCCAGACACGATCTGGTCACGGTATGCTGCAGACCAAAGAGATATGAATAAGATCAAAACAGACAATAACGTGGAATCTAACTGAAGTACCAAGCAGTGGTTCACATTTCTAATGGTCATTAATTTATTCAATATCATACCTTCATCACATTTAATAGAATTTAGTACAAAAATATCATATTGAAGACATTCTATTCATAAACAACACATCATATACATACACACACCTTTCATACAGTTATTATTTAGAAGACATTTAATAATGTCTTTTTAAACATATTTCTACATAGATAATTAATATTAACATATTATATATATATATATATTTATATAGATTTTTGGCTAGAACTCAATTTATTGAGATTAAACCAAATGCTTATATAATTTGGTTCCTTATTAAGATCTATTATTTTTACCTCCTTATCAAAATAAGAACCTGCTGTGTTATTGGAAAACAACATAGATTTAAATTTTGCTTCGAAACATTTTGTAAATCATTTATAAACAGAATAATTAAATTTAGAGCACATGTTTGATCCTTCTGAAACTATATATATATATATATATATATATATTTATAAAACCCGCTTGTAGCTGATCTAACATCATTGTTTACAAGGTGCTGTCTTCATGAAATGTAGCCATTTAATTAATTTAAAGCTTTTTAATGGAAGCCATAAAGAGTTCGTTGTGAAATTAAAATACTGTAATCTACTAAATTAAAGCCAAAATTAGACCAATAAAGGGATAGCTGTCAAATTGAAGTGCTATGAACTATTATATCAAAATCTTTTCAGGTCAATAAAAATTCAAGCTGTTTCTATTTAATTATCAAAACTTTCTCTTCTAAATGAACTGAATGATTTTCCTCAAAGCCAACTGCTATAATTTCATTAAGCTTAATGAATGAGTTATTTAGCCTTGGCATTGGTCACATCGGAAATATTAGTCAAACAGTGATGGCAAGGTTAGTCAGACCGAATGGACATGGGTTTGAGGCTCCGGGAGCTGCAATGCTGTCATGCAGCGACTGATTCACTCATCCATAAAAATGAGATCCTGACAGGACGAGATGGCTATGTGCATGAGTAACGCATTGAGTCTTTAATGACAGCATGGATTGTATGCTCCATCGGGAGTTGAGGTCAGTGCTGGATTGAAGCAGATCCGAGTCAGTGATAACAATACTGCAAAGCACCTCAGAAAAGGGTTACCTGGTTCTGGTGCTATATAAAGATATATATATATATATATATATATATAGCCAAGCATAAGGAAACAAATCCCACAAATACTGGTAGTAGCAGGATTCAAATCTACAATCTAGAGATTTGAAGCACAGTTTTCTAAGCTCTTGGAATGCCATTTTTCTTATTAAATGATTTATAATATATCCTTAATTGAAAAAATAGGTAACATAAAATAACATCCATTTAGAAAGCTGGTTCTGACCTACAACTCTGAATCATGACACAACTATCATATTTTTTTAGAAATACATTTGATCACAGCCTGTGCTTCACAAGGGGTACGTGTTTCTAAACCGAAGTGTTCCATCTTACTATCTTTATCAGGAGAGTCTTTACTCTCTCCCTAAATCACCCAGGGGGAGGGGAGAATTAAAGAAGCCATTAAGATCAGATAGAGTTATTATTGACTTAATAGGGGACTGTCAGATGAGTAATATTAATTATTGATGAGTTAAAAGTGTGGTTAAAGTGGCACTTTTGTTTTTAACTGATGTAACTTTAACTAGTTCAACATAAAAAGTTGCCATTCTGTATAAATACTCTGATGATTCATCCAGAAGTTGTCCTGACCTTATTCTCTGTGCCAACAAACATTCACACAGATATATACAAACAATATTCCTAGGAAGATGTAGTTCCAGGACAGTGCATGCTGCTCCAAAGCCCCCACATATATAATTAGATTAACATTAACAAACCTGGACTCTGGGAGGGCCCATTAATTCTTGTCCCAGAATGGTGGCTCTGGTTCTAATATGGCCAACACAGGTGTAGGCTGGATTCAAACCCACAGTCTGGAGATTTGCAGCGCTATTGTCTTATCATTAATGGCAAGATCAGAACACACTACACATTTGACTTGTAGTTCAATTTGAAGACGTGGGGTCAATTCCAGAATTGATGGACAATTCCAAAACTGCTTATTTAAAAAAATGGAATTTACCCTCTGCTTTGAAGAAATCTCCTAAAACCACACTCTACAACTCAATGAACATCTTAACATTTAGCTTACATATTAATTCTCTTAGTGCTTCTTCCTTGGTTTTGGTAATGTTGTCTTGTCGCCATGACGACGGCCTCCGAGATTCACAATGTTTAACGAGCAGGTGTGATGCCTGGACAGTTGCCATCTCTTTTGTAGCTGGTGTTTGGGGTATCTCCCACTGGCTCTCTTTTGTATAAATATTCAAATAATACTTTCTGCCTAAAGAAAGAAAATATCACATAAAACGTATTGCCAAAGTAAATATTTTTTGGTGGACTTGTTGCCATGTTAATGCTTGAAAATCGTATGAATTTCAATAATGCAGTCTGTAACTTTAGATAAGATCAATTATCCTATGCAATCATGCCACAAGTACAACATCTATATTACTACTGTATAATAACCATTTCAAGGGAATACAGCATTTCCCAAATAAGAATAACGGACAAAATTCCAGTTTTACATGACTGGCTACGTCAAATGGGAGAGATGCATATGGTCTGTAATTTACAGTTTCACCATGGGATGACATTCTAAATAAATTTAGAATTTACAATATATGGCATATTTGGCAGAGAAAACTTTGCTAGTTGCCTGGTTAGATGAAAAATTCCTCCTATTATATATAGTGCCACAACTGGGATTAGAACCTCCGACTTCCCACACAGCATGACCATAACCATGGTAGGTATTTTGATAAATTTTTGAAGTTGTTATTATTGCGATATCCGAATCATCCAGCTGACATCACAGAAGTGAGTAGATGGGAATACAGATTTATGGCAATGCACACTCTGTCAAGCTTTTGGTTACAAAACGTTATGGCTTTTGGTTACGAAACATTATAGCTTTTGGTTATGAAGACTGAGGAAATCAGAAAGGTTGATTAATCACCATTTACAATCTTACATTAGGTTGAAAATTCTGTAATTGAACATTATAAGTGTTAATAATTATGCTAGCAAATATTATTATTAGGTCAACCGGAAATTTATAACATTATATGATATTATAACTTGGTTATGAACTGGTATCCTGTCAGCTATGAAATGGTATGGTACGAAACGGTTTGGTTACAAAACGACCCGATACCTATTAGATGGGAACACGGGTAAGCAGTCCCCACGCTCTACCCATGAGGCCAAACAGAGGCTGTCAAATAAAGTAATGAACATGAATATAATTCCATTCTTCTAAAGCCAACAATAATAACAAACACGTCGACATTATTTGCGGGATTTCATTTACAGACCCAAACCAGCTACTGATAATTATAATAAGTATAGTAATACAATAGGCTATCACTATTCTCGACTGTTTCAGTGTTTGTGAAAACTTTCACGATACACCTTCTTTTAATTATTTCATAATCACAAGTACTTAATCAGTTAATGATAGAATAATTACAAACAAGTCCAAAACATTTTAATATTTAAATAAAACTAAAGCTATGATTTAGCCACCAACTAAAAGTCACAACGGCACAAGTGATAAGATCAGTTGAAGATGCATCATGGATGTCTACAATTAGTATTACTAAACTAAAGTACTATTGTCTATTGTTATGTTGGGCTTGCATCATGACCATTTCACATGACAGTCAGTGCACCGCTTCAGTATTTACTCTATTGTTTTCTATTGTCTACTAATTATTAATAGAACCTCTAACGTTTATGTTTGTTTTAGGTCTAGATCTCTATTGCTAATGATTTAGATCTACTAACTTAGCTATGAATATGATTATTTAATATGATTAGCTCACAAAACTTGAAAACAGATTATTATTTATAGCATGCCTTCATCAAGTTCATAGCGTGTTTGTTAACATACATTAGACAAAATGCTAAACATTATGTACACAGTTCTTAAGCCAGGAATCACTTCTAACAACAACAAAACACGTTACCCGTGGAACGACTCGTATGCTCTTCCCAACCAGCAGGTACACCACCATCAGACATGCTTCACTTGGGTTATAAATTAATACAGGGTACATCATATAACGGTAAGGGTGTGCAATCTTTGTATAGTCGATATTTTGACTCCGTATGTGTGCGCGCGAGAGAAATATAGAGGCTACAATAATATTGATTATTTTCGTCTTATATGCAAATAAATGTTCTTGATTACTTAGTTGTCATAATAGATTAAATAGCTCATTTAGCTAAAACTGATATAAGCCCGATTTAAGCGAATAATCGCTTAAATAGAGGGAGAAATTGCAGTTACCATGCTACCACTCTCTGACTGAATGGTGCCTCACGTTCTTATATGTTTAAAAATAGGGACATAACTCATTGTTTTCTAGCCAACATAATAATTAGTCTGATTTTGTTCACTACTGTCTCTTATTTTAGTATGTTGGTATACCTTTCTTTATTAGTGTATTAGAGTGACGTTTCACTGTGTAATAAATAAATATCAACATAACATTTATTATAAATTATTACTTCTGATATTAATATAACAAAACAAATATTGTTGGGTAATGGTTCGCAAACCATTATAGTACATGGCTGGTAAATGGTTGGCACGCTGTAAAAAACTTGGCACAACGTAATTTTCCAATGTTGGGCCAATGAAGCATCCGAATGTTGTCACAACTAAGTTCTGCTGTCTGGGTTGTTAAAAGGAAAGTTTAGCTCATTCTATTATTTTCCAGTTCTATCATTTTTCCAAAGCCTTTTGATTTAAGATAATTTTAACATGTAATTTTAGACTTCTGGATATCGTTTTATTGACATCCTGGTAACATCACACATGGAATTAGCTCCGGTGTGCTGCAAAGTACACCAGATTCATTTTGCTTTAATAATAGCTCGCGTAGGTAATCCGGAATTATTTTTTCGCGTTTCATTAGTTTTGTGTAATAGTTAGGGGGGGGGCGTTTCGATGATATATTGAGTAAACTTCGACAGTATCCCTTGAATTAGTCCGCTACGGGCGTTAAGTTTTGATCGATTTCATCACCAATAACAAACTTCTGATCGTTGCCTCTAGAGTGTGGGATTAATTTTTAGTGAAGAAAGTACTTAACTGAATTCACTTTGTCTGGTTGGTTTGGTTTTGTTGTTCGGGGAGAACCCCCAGGCTGTCGCTTAATCAGCACAGCCTCTATGTTGGAGTGGTTGAGAAACCTCCTCCCCCACCACTCACAGGGGAGCGCTACGGAAAGGTGGAGCCGAAATACCCTGAGGGTGGTCACTGCCAGAGTGTTTTACGTCCTCAGGGGGTTTTTAACGTCCCCCTTTATTTTAAATAATTCAGTGGAGACGGCAGCGCGATTTAACGTGGTCAGCCACCCACGATTTAGTGAGCCGAGAAATTAATCCCTGGAAAAGTTTCGACCTCTTGCGGGGTTCGAACCTGCGACCGTTGGCACCAAGTGCCGGGTGCTTAACCGCTAGGCCACCGGAGCTCACTGAGTATCACTTTGTCTATGCCATTCATTACCTTAAATACACACAAAATCAGTTAGAGTATCAGCGTTTTTGTATCACTGGTGTAATAATAATAACAATAAGAGTAGTAATAGTAGTCAGTAGTGGTAGCAGTAGTAGGTTTATTTAAATCAAACATTTATTCAAGTATATTTTCATAAAGGTTGTTGCGTAGAATGTTTGACTGTTCAGGTTCATGTACCTATGACCACATTAAAATACGTATAACATTGGCATACGTAACATAAAAAAGGACCAGCTTGTGATAACCTATACACGTTCCGACGTTTTTTTGTTAGTATGTTGTTATATTTGATATAGTTTGCTTTTAAAAAATGTTTTTGTCATAAATCAATCATGAACCATAATTTCTGCAATTATTAAAACGATCACAATAAAATTAAGTGTTTATAGTTTTGGTGTCATCCTGATCCTTGAATTATAATTGTTGCCATATATTATTCCATGTCTTCACTGTATAAATATATTGAACCAAATAAATATTAAAAAAATCATTTAAAAATGTTACATATATCCATTTTCTTTTCCGAGACAAAAACAATCTGGCATTCCTAATGAAGTCGGTATTTCTATGTACGGGAGATGCACCAACTTGCGGAGATCAGTTAGGTAATTCAATCGTTTTTGAATTTTTCCACTTCTACTTTATCCTGTCAGAATCTAGGGAATGAAACGGAGTTCACATATTTCAGATGAGGGTGAAGGACCATGGTTATAAAAAGTTGATACATTAGTGTAATCACACGTACTGAGGTATGTGAAGGTGGCATTTATGAGTCCAAGATTGCATGATGTGCTGCTTATAAACTGCCTTAGACCTATTGCTATTGACGATGATTTTTTAGCTCCTCATCAATATATATATATATATATATATATATATATATTAGTGTGTGTGTGTGTGTGTGTGTGTGTGTATGTGCGCGCGTGTGTCACTGTGTGTATGTGAAATACATTTGTTAAATTTATATCTTCACAACTGATGTATTTTGACTTGCCCACCTTCGATTAAGTCAAAACACATCAGTATACTATTTTTGGGTTATCTTAGATTATTCTTGAAAATTTATAGTTACGTATATACATAATATACATTACATATAGTAAGAGCAGTTCATTTTAATCGTTCAGCTGGTGGAGTTCCGTGCGTTATTGCGAATCCTTACTTTCAACGAACTTTATTAACTCGCTGGGTGGCGGCACTGGTTGGCTCGAGCATGCGCAGTTGGTTTGTTTTGACGCGAGGGTTAGTTGGTGTAAATGTGTTAATGCTTAGTTGAATAGAATAAATATTGTGTCTCAGTTATCGGATATGTAGTCATGAAAACAACTATTTATATTCAAGTAATGAAGGTGGCAAGTGGCTAATTATTTATTTTATATGTCGATAAAGAAACTTATATGGTGTTGTCATTTATTTGAAAATCAGATTTGGGTATTCTCTCAGACTCAGTCAGTGACAGGTCATTTCAAGATCCGTCCCCATGCACACTATCCTATTTTCACCTATATGATGTTGAGGCTTACATTTGTTGTTCACCGTGTTCTCTAGATCTAATACTCACGCAGTTAACTAGACCTCTAGACTAGCCACTAGTGTAGTGACTAGATGACAGATCTAGATGATCTAGTGGCTAGTCTAGTTAACTGCTGTTTATGCATGTAACTCCTAGATCTAAGTGGCATATATGATTAATTTGGTTAATTATACCAACTTTGGTGTATAGACGCCCAAGAGGCGATATGATTGAGATGTTTAAGATGGTATCTGGGGCATATGAAAATGAACAGCATGTGATGCCGACTGTAGTTACAGCAGAAGAGTGTTTCTATCAAACCTCTTCTGAAGAGGACATAGCTATAAGGTGCCAAGAAACCATAACAAGACCCGGCTGAGACAATACTACTTTAGGGAAAGGATAACATGTTCCTGTAACAGCTTGCCTGATAAAGTAGCGGAGGCTCCTAGTACACTTTTTTTTTGAGAGGAGACTAGATAAACACTGGAGGGATCAGGATCTGATTTTTAATTATGAGGCAGCTCTGAAATTGTGCCACAAAGCCAATTATGAACAAACAGCCCTAAAATTCTGAACAAAATCAGATGAGGATCTGTACACACAGGACTAACAACCTATGTCCAGTATCTCCCTAAGTACTAATATTCACATGCTTCCTTGACAGTGTAAAGCTTACACAGTTACAGTTTTAAATTCTAAAATTGATGCATCTCCTTTAAAGTTCCACCTTTAAAGTTGATTTTTGTGGACATTATCAATTCCAAATTCTAAAAAAATCTATTCCGGAATTGGAATTGACCATCAGTTCCTCGATTGTATTAAGACCATGTCTGATCCATTAAGAAGGCTCAATTGAACTCCTATTTAAACAGTCAGTTATAAGTGTTTTTTACTTCTGGATGCTTCTTGGCTTATCTAGCCTACCAAGTACACAAAAATTCCCATAATACAGCAGCCTTTACATTTTATAGCAGCACATATATAAGAAAAACATAATTGTTACATCAATGGATTGAAAGGGAAACCAGAATACATTTGATATTAATGTCAAAATTCATTGTCCTGCAAATACGAAACAATGATTAATAATGTCCCATTTTGCTCTTATTCAGTTATTAATTTTTTCTCTGATCTTTTCATTTCTCTACATAGTCACTCCTCAGACATATTTTAATTAAAAAAAATCATTTCTTTGTATTTGTGATTATATTTATATTGATGGTATTTATAATGTGATCTGCTGTTCTAGATTGAAGAGGAAGTTATGATGCCCACTGAGGTGACCTGGATCAATTTGATGCCAAGGATGTCCAACCAAAATTAAGATGGCAAGTCCAAATGAACTGCTGGACTTCTCCAGACATTTGAAACAGGAACGACTTTTCATTGCATCAGAGAGGGAGCAGCTACAACATCTTAATGAGACGGTGGCCCAGAGTGCTGAACACCTCTTCCATTTGGCCTGGATTGCCATGCAGCAGAAGCTGACACTGGATCAGCTGATCTTAGGCTCACACAAAGTCACTCCAGAAATATGCTTCCTCCAGAATCACTCATACGAGTGTGTTAACTTCATTGATGGCTATAAATATCTTACTTATCACGAGTCCAAAGTTGGCGAGTTTCTGAAGTACCTGCGAGAGAATCCTCCCATTGTAGCACAGTGTCTTCTGGAGGCAGAAAAATCAGGCGCAGATGTCTTGCAGAAGGTTGCACAGGTGGTAGTTGCTGGGATTTATGGCAGTGGGATCATGCCTGAAGATGAGACCTACCTACTGCAGGTGTTGAAGTATCTAATTGAATTCCAAGTGGCAGCTAATGATAACCCACGGCGCTTGTTGCGGCGGGGATCATGTGCCTTTAGCTTGGTTTACAGACTGCTAAATGAAGGTATGTTTGCAGCAAAGCTGTTCCTGACTGCTGCTCTCCATAAGCCTGTGATGCAGCTGCTGATGGATGTAGAGTGGTTCTATGACATTGATCCAGAGAGAGCACTAACCCGTTTTCCATCCAACGAACGCCTTAGAAGATTTGGCCAGCCTGGTACGAAGGAGTACAACAGCAAGACAGCACAGTACCGTGAGCTGATGGTGAATAAACTAGTCGTGCTGACTGAGTGCTTCATGAACAGCATAAAAAACAGCATGTACTGCTTCCCACAGAGTCTTGCCTGGATAATATCAAACCTCTATCAGATTGTGACCAAAGCTGAGAAAGTTGAGCTGAATGAAGTCAGAGCAATCTGTGCTGACCTAGTACTGACCTTCTTTATCTGCCCAGCCATCTGTGATCCAGAACCATTCGGCATCACGTCAGATGCACCAATAAGCTACATCGCCAGACACAACCTAATGCAGATAGCACAGATTCTTCAGGTGCTTGCATTGGACACGGATCCAGGTGTCCTCGATCCAAAGACGAGGGATCTTTATGTTAAATTTGAAAGGGTATGTAACCTCAAAATTGGAATAGTCAGTGTGTGTGAATAGATTAACCAGTGGATGCTGTAAATGGTAGTGTATCATCAAGTTCCATTTTTGACAGTTCCACCATTTTCTTTTTTGTCAATTCCAAATCAGTGAGATTACATTCAATCATATGAGTGAATTTTGGATTGAAATTTTAACATCGTATAAAGTTTGGCATGCATAATTTTGTTACTGTTCCGTTCTTTTTAATTTTGTGATATATATCTGGTCTCACTTAAGGTAACAAGCTGACCATAAACATTTATTATTATTTGTAGGAGATTTCAGCATTAGTTCAAAACAATTAATCAAAAATGTATCGTGCCTTTTATTATTGCCTCTGTTTGGTTGATTTAATTGCTTTCGTCATTTTATTTTTGATAGCTCCAGAATCAGTGAGGTGCTGGTACATGTTCAATATAGGGTTGGAGTTTAACCTGGATTAAACTGGTTTAGCTCAGCCCGGCTGGTTATGCCTAGGATTTACTTGTTTAACCGGAGTTAAACCTAGGTTTTACTAGTTCAACCCGGTTAAACTGGGTTTTCTCCCAATGCAGTATATTAACTCATAAATTTATACATTTAATACACATGAAAAGTAGTTGTTTGAATGGTATGCATTTTAAAGATGTTAAGTTACTAACAAAATGTGCACCAATCAACGTTATCCAATGTTTGAGATATTATACTGTTGGTGGAAACAATTGGACACTACCACACTGTAGTAATTATGTAAGATGCTATGATTTGTTGGTGGCCTGAGCAAATTCAGTTGATCTGTTCTATGATTTGTTGAGCTTGTTTGTTAAATTGGCTTCTGATTAATATAGATAATAAATGTTTAATTTGCATTTTGTGTGTTTTATTTAATCAATTAGTGGTGAATTGTGCCAGTGGGCAGGTTTAACTTGCCATCCCTGGTTTACTATGTATATAGAATATATGTTGACATACAGTTCTTCTATATACAGGGCTGTATGCTGTTCCTACTTGATATGCTTCTGGATTATCCGGCAAATTCTCAGCCTCCTCTGCAGTCAGTACAGCTGGTTGGCTGCTTTCGTGCAGCTGTTCTCCTCACTTGCTCTGAACTAGAGCAGCTGGTAAGTTTGTTTATTGGGCTAATACTAGTGGAAGTAATACAAAATTTCTACATATACCTCTCTCTCTCAGCTATGTCACCACTATTGTTACTTATCCATTGCTTGTGTTTAGTCATTTACTTGAGTAAATATGGTTTTGTGCTCAAGAAAGTATGGCTATGTAGGGCCCTTTGGTAGCACAATGGTTATAGCATCATATTACAGGTTGTGTGTTCATCTGACTCATACTTGTGTGTGTGTGGGATGTTTTCTTTGGAAGTGACCTCTCAGTCATATGTCTCACTCACTCAGGGTCCGCACAGGTCCTTGAAAACCGGGAAAGTCCTGAAATTTGAAAATTTGGATTCCAGGCCTAGAAATTTTGTAGAGGTCCTTGAAAGATCTGGAATCTGGACATATAGATCTATATTTCTAATCATAAGTGTACAGGAATTCAGTCGTTACATTTCTTCCGAAATATGTGTGTATTTTTGCACGTTAAAAGTTCGTGAATTCATTGAACAGGTCCTTGAATTTGACATTGGAAAGTCCTGGAATCCGAGATGTCAAAATGTGTATGAACCCTGTCACTACAGGGCGTCTCTGTGGCCTAACTGGTTGCGTGGTTGACCACAAATCTATAGCACCTATGTTCAAACCCGGCTGGGCTATATCAGAAAGGTCTTTCTCATTACCTTTGGAGGTCGCTCTGCCCATTTAGCCTACCTTGTGCACACTCACTCACTGTAGCTATGTAATGCTGAGTGCTGTGGGTCTGTAGTACATCAGAGAATGTTTACTTGAGAACCAGTGAATGGGTGAGTTTTAATGATACATCGGTATAAATATTCATACCTGAGTATGCCTGAGAACAAGATCTATGCAACCTTTTACAGGTGATCAGCAAACATCCAACATATTAAGATTAACTCTCATTTTATTTTGACTTTGGGAATTTAAATCTGGGTTTGACAAAAAATGAAAGGAAACCTGACACATGTTCAGCATTAATCACATTGGGATGTGACTAAGCTATGATGAATTTTTTTTAAAAATTATATGTTCTGTTTCTGAGTATATAACATATTATATCTGGCTTGTTCTAATTCCTCTTTGTAACATGGTGCCGCCTCTCTGCACATAGACCAAATTGTTTTGCGTGATCCTATCTGTCATGTAATCTTACTTCTCACATGTAATACGACCTATCACATTGTCCTCTCCATTGTTCAAACACATGCTATAGCAATCTCCGTGGTTGAGTAGATTGTGGTTCAAGACAGATTAGTTATGGTCTATTTGAGTATGGTCTGGTTTGAGTCCAGAATGTGCTACCATAATTCAATGAAAGAAATGGCAAAGTTTTCTCATTTGTATATTCCATTATTCAGGATCCTAAATTTATTTAGAATTAGGGTTCACGGAGAACCATTAGATTCTGGCTAGACTGACACCTCTCTCCTTTGAGCTAGCCAGTCATGCGAACGATTGTCATTTCAGTATGGTTTTACCTATGGCACAGATATTTTTCTCATGGGATCCTGTCAGTAACATACTAATTTTTTTCTTCACATGTTCATAATAATAATTTTGTACTCATCTGTGTTTGCTATGTAAGAGTAAGACATCCCGAATCCCTGTATTGATTAATAGGAAACTTTTGCTGTCCAAACTAAATGAAGATGAATATGGTGCATGTTCAGTGATGAATAAGCAATACTTAAGAAGTGTATATGAAAATAAGGAGAAGTGCATAGCTAATGGCATTTTGTTAAAGGAATTGTGTTTGTTAAGGGATGGAATATTGACTGTAGACCTAAGCCATAGCGATATATGTCACTTAATTGATTTTATATGCACTGGTTGATTCTATGCCTGTTCCGTTTCATTTTGTGGACATTGTTCATATTTCCACTACAAATTAGTGTACTGCATGCCATGTATAAAGTGTGAAAAAAATGATATGTATATATATAATAATGTATATTTAATAAAGTGCCCTTATTAATGGGAGCTATTCAAAGGCGCTGTACAGAAACCAAAATATACCCAAAATAACATGTTTGTAAAAACCTACTAAGATATTTGTGATTATCATATAATCCTGTCTGTCGTACAAACCTATCTCTCACATGGTCCTGTCATATATTACTTTCTCCCAGCCAGGGTTGGCTTTCTTCCCAGCAGAAAGGTATTTCTCCCCTGCTATGGGGAGAAATGACAGAAACTCGAGAAACTTCTAGATGTGTTTATTTTAAGGAGCAAAACATAACCATGTGTAAGCCATGGTATCACCAAGTACATTTGTACAGGGATACAATTAAATTATTAATGTTTTCATCTGTTTAATAATGTTTAAGAAAAACAACAAAGTGCTTCCAGACATAATCTCGCTGTCTACTTCCCTTGAATATGTTGAATGTTATGTGGTAAAGTACAAAGCACAAATACAAACCTGCAAGATAAAGCAATTTGTCCAGCCACAATATTCAACATTTACAAAGTATAAATTTGTATGTGATATGTGCACCTCAAGAGAACATATGTAAATAATGACATTATCAATAGCCATGTGAATTTATACTACTGATGATTAGCCAACATATCTGCAGACTACATGATGTTGTCAGTAGTATTCAAGCATGACTAGACACACCATCACCCTACTCATAGTTGATTGGCTATTTGATAGTGTTATGTTACCTTGCATAGCAAAGCAGTCACTATAAAATAAAATTTATTCAGCATTGTAATGTATATCAATGCACAGATACCAGAAATAAATAATCTCAATCTTTTATCTCACAATCTTAAGCATGATGAATTATTGACATACACTTTAAATAAGTATGTGGGATGTGGACAAGTTTTAATAAGTAAATAACTTATGCTTATGTATATTGTTACAGTCTCTATTAATTGGGTATTTTCATGGCAATTTTCCCCAAATTTAGTTTCTCCCCTTCTGCCATTTCTCCCCTGGGCAGAAAGTATTTCTGCCATATCGGCAGAAACTGGGTAATTACCATAGATTTTACCGTGATGGGGAGAAACCTGCTCCCAGCTGCTTATTTCCAACTCTTTTCATCTATCTCTCCATTCTGTCAGTGGATGTTTCTAAATATGCTCCTGTTTGTTTAAATGTTTCTAGGTCAGTTTGGCGAGGTCTTACCTTAGTCAGCTCGAAGATGGCAGCACCGAGCAGAAAAACCTTCAGCTGATACTCAGTCATATTCCAGTCCAGCTGTTTACTCAGCCAGCAGCTGCTTTAACAACGCCAAACACAACACCACAGCCAACACCACCTGGGACGCCATCTAGTATACAAAAGTTGAAAAGTATGTCTCTATCTGCTTGTGTCTTATAACTTACTATTTTAATTTTATTTGGGACATCTTGTAAACGTGGATCAAACTCATGGAGGCATGTGGTTTGAGTCCAGGTTTCAAAGGGCTTTGAGATCCTTTGGTAAAAATGGACTTGGAAATGAGTTAAGCTTTTTGAAGATATATATATATATATATATATATATATATAATATTATGTATGTTAGGGAAGCCAATGTTCTGCAGATTTACAAGTTTTTCTGCCTGTTCCAGATCATTTCTGTGGATTGTTCGCAATACATTCCAAATATTTTCAGTTTTTTTCTTGTTTTCCTTTGGCATCCCTGATATATTGGATTTTATTTCACATAACAAATACCATAACTTTTAGTCAATGCTCTTAATTAAAAGAAAAATTTTATGGTTCGGAACAAAATTATTCCAATATGCTATCCATGAATAGTAGACTCTGGCACACCATTATCATGGAATTCCTCTCATGGCACTTTTTTGATCATGATTTCTTCCTAACAGAGTAAAATTATAGCTGTAGGTTTAGTATCATGACGATGAAGGAAACATAACAGTTAATGAGTTACTGTATGGAAATAGTTTGTCTACATGTAATTTGTAAAACAAATAATAGTTGTAAATTAAGATATAAATAATTGCATGTCTTTGGATTTTATGTTAATGACCGTTTCTGTTACCATATATTGTTTCTCAGGATCGTTATAGTATTTGTACTAATTATGACTTTTTGACAGAAATATACATAATTTTTATTTGGTTTTAAATATGTTTCTTGATGTCACAGTACTGGACCATCTGTTTGTTGCAATTATATCGTGCATGTTCATGTAATTGTGATAAAAAGATGCATTCATTGTGCCATACAGTTAATTGTGGTAGAAATGTAGTTGAAGTAAAAATATCTGTATTTAAATCTGTGGTATTCAACCTTTTCAGTAGCAGACAACGTCCAATGCTATCTGTCGTCTATTTTACAGTCCCTTGTCATCCAATTTATCAGCCGAAAAACGTCAGCTGCTTTGGTTTTGGCTAGAATGCACCAGATATTCAATTTTTTCAGGGGCGACCTCTAACCAATGGAGAAGGGCCACTACTGCGTTAATGTGACTACCACTACCCTACAGCCAATCCTCACTACCCTCCTTCCCCACATCCATAACTCCCTCCAGCAACAGTGTATTTACAGGCCACCTCAAGTGAGCTGCTGCCTACTTTTTGTAAGGGGTCATCTACTCTATTCCCTACTGAAAAGGCTGCATATTAAAAATGGGTTCCCATGATCAGAATGCACGTAAACAAAGTGTTATCTAGCAACCTCAAATAAAGGAGATGCATGTGGTCTGTAATTTATAGCTTCCCCACAGAGACTAATTCTAAATAAATTTTGAATATATGGCGTGTTTGGTGGAGTAAACCTTGTCCGTTGCCTGGTTGGATGAAAAACTCCTCCTACTCTAGTGCCATGGCCAAGGCGCGAACCTGCAACCTTCCACACAAAATAACTACAGCCATAGGTAAACAGTCTCACGCTTTACCCATGAGGCTAAAGAGGCATTTTGTAGTGTGTTGCCAAGTGTGGTGCATGGTGTTGATTAAGTTATCAATGCTATTTGGACAGATGAAACTCTGTTTTGTTCTAATATGCAATTACGCTACAATTTAATGTTCACTTCTCTACCTTAAATCAACTACTTGATACAGTAGGTAATTGGTAATGTTTTGGCTGGTAACTAACATATTGTTAAAAGTTTGGTTGAATTTGTGAATGGTAAAGAGTCTGTAACATAGAAATATTTTAAGTAAGTGCGCTTACTGGGGAACATGACTAAAAATTTTATGTTTTCAGTTCAAGTAATCAGTAGCCAAGCGTGTTAGTCATGGGAATATCCTTGTGTTATATTTGCTTCTGTAGTATATTAAACCATGTTATAGCAGACCACACCATCATAACCAAGCTTGGACTTAAGCCCTCCTCAAAGAGCTTGGGAATGGGCTTATATCAATTTGCAAATAAAAGGCTGGGACAAGTTTTGACTTAAGAGAATCTAAAAAGGACTAGGATTGGGGTTCAGTCAGTTCATTCCAAAGGCCTTGCCTCATGTTTGAGTTTATAATAAAATATTGTATGTGACATTTATTCCACAGCAGATGTGATGCTCTAAGCACTTAGAAAAAGATGGCCATCGTATTGTAATATTTACTACGTAGTGTTTCATAGCCTGAATTGTAAAATACTGTTATAACTCAGCTCCCAGATGAGTATATAACTTACGTTGCAATAACAATAATATAGATAGAATCCAGCACCTTGACTAGGTGGAGTTATTTAAACTTAAAGTTGATGTATGGTGAATTTATACAATATATATATATATATATATATATATATATATATATATATATATATATATATTTATCAGTTAAATTTACATAAACGGTCACTGGTCTTCCTCTATATGTTTTTTTTTTAGTTAGATATTAATATTTTTAAATCAGAAAAACTGCACCCCTTAATGAATTTACATAAAAGCATGTTCTGATCATATATATATATATATATATATATATATATATATATATATATATATATATATATCGCATAGAGGCATATTAACTTATATGTAATAAGAACATGTTTATTAATGTGTCTGGAGACACATCCGAGCCAGGAAGACTTGGGACTATTTATAAATGATAGAACAAGTTGCTTCCGGTGTGTGTGTGTGCCTCTAAGTAATTGCAGGCCTTTGGATTTCACTGTAATGATCATTTCCATTACCATATCATTTAATAATAATAATGTATGTTTATATAGCGCCAGAACCAGGTAACCCTGGATATCAGTAAAATCCTGGTCTCATGATCCTGGTCTCCAGCACTTGCCAACAGTTGATTGGACAGTGTATGTGTGTGTGTTTTTTTTAAATTGGGGCAGTCTGTGTGATATTCTAAAATAACTCCCCCTCACTACTCAGAAAGGAAACATGCAGAATGACTGAGCTAGATCTCAGAGAGTTTAATTATCATCATTCCTTATCCTGAATGAGGAATACATCACAGAATCTTATGAACCAAGATATTGATTTTTGACTTAACTTGTAACTGGACTATGGGACACTTTTTGTCGAGTCCTGAAAATGACTCAAACCATTGACTCGCATCCTGAGCACTCTGCCATTTAAGCTAGGGGTGTGGGTGTCCTTTGTTAGGGTAATGCGATTTTGTTAAGGTGTCCCAAAATTGGTATATATTTACATTATTTTGCTTCGTAACCATTAACAGATCTTCGGGACAGAAAGAAACGCTTTCTCACTCCTGAAGCAGCCACTGAGACAAATGACGAGAAGACAGAAGTTAACCAGGTTTCACCACAGGCCCAAGATGTACTGGTTATTTCACTCGGCACTGTCAATGAATGTCCTGGATTTTTACCTGAAAACAAGGTGTGTGTGTGTGTGTGTTTGTGTGTGTGTGACTCTATAATGATACTTCAAATTTCTTGTTTCGGAAACTGGTCTACAGAATATTTCCTGCACACAAAAATGATAACCACAAATGTTTGCACTTCCAAAATTGTCAAATGCATTATTTTTTGTCAGAAATGGTGAAAAATACTAAAAATGTGAATTTTTAACATATAGATTAATAGAATGACCACTAATGATTTTTATTGTTTCAGTTAGAAATGAGAATAGATATTAATAGATGTATATTTAAAAATGAAAAGGTGACATCAAATGGATTTTTCCCAGTTTCCAAAGATTTAATGCTATATTTTGCATATTAAAATTGATAATCCATTAGGCTTTATCTTCCTGTTTTTGAAACTATCTCCATTAAATACATATATATATATATATATATATATATATATTTCATATGTATCATCTTGTATTGTGAATATTCAGATTTTGGAGCAAGAAGGTAAACCTCGTACCTTCAACAGTTTGATTCCTGGGGAAGATGTGCCAATTTCTGAAAGTGACATTCCTTTACACGAAAAGCGTACACGATTCTCATTGTCACATGACCAGGACTCAATCGGTATACATCTTACTTGTTAATGCTTTGGTGGTGTTCCTGCACTTTATTCAATGATAACATATCTCGTATTTTAAAATTTATCAATTCACAGATTATAACGACTATTCATATGAATGTTTCTATTTAGCAAAGAATTATATGTAGTATTTTTAATGTTTAGTCTTTTGTAGGAAATATTTATTGCAGTACATCTCTTTATTATTACCATATAGTAATAGTAATAATTTAATAAGAATCTCATTAATTAATCATATTCTGATTATTTGTTCAGATTAATTATTTTCATAATTGTGCACTGGGGGATAAGAATTAGTCCATATGATATTAATGTGTTGATATTAATAATATTAAGAGCAATACCTGCCATCTTTTGTCCAGATCTTAATATCCAGATTCATTATTCACCAGCAACCAGTGATAATCTGGAAGCTATATCCGAAGCAGCCTCCAGTCATTCGGTGGGCTCAGACCTTGACAATGAGAATGATAACCTTTCTGATATGGTGTCCGCGAATGTCAGTGGTCGCGGTACGCCAAATATTAGTGGCAGAGACACACCGCTGTCGCAGGTATGTATGTTTACAGTTATTGCTATAAACCAATGTAACTGTATCCACTCTGCACATCTTCTTTAGGAGCTGTCTAACGACCAGTTACCATTTCCCTTTTAACCTGATCTAGGAGGTTATCTGTCAGTGATCTGATTTTGAAATTATGGTAACTGCAAAATTTGGAAAACAAAATAAATGTGTTCTAACAAAATTAAACAGCGTATTATGCATTCAATAATGTTAGTGAATACTATGTGTGATTAATATTGGCCATCCAGAGATATATCTGATTGACTGCAAAGCATTATTTTGAGTTTGGCCATGGAGACGTGTTGTGTGTGAAAGGTGTTCATTGCATGCAAGCATATCTCATGTTGTTACGTCTTTGAGTAGAACAGGGAAGCCATGTTTTAAGAAAATTTGAGCCATTAGTAATAAAAATTAAAACAATGCAAGAAGTAATCTTTAATTGTTAAAATTGTTTTAACGCATCTGCTAAAGTCATCTGTGATATGCAGTCAGATGAATTCATAATGACATTAGTGAATTGTTGTTATTGTTAATAGGCTGGTTCTCAGGCTGAACCGGAGACAGATGGTGGCGCCCCCAATCTGCCGGTTATTGTACAGAAGAGCAACCGTGAAGATGTTACTGAAAGATTTGGCAAGTTTGAAATTAAACAGGAATTGGAAAGTGAGTACAGATGATCTAACCTATTATATTGTCATGCATTAATGAAGAAACCAATGCCAGTTTAAAAATGACAGATATTAACTATATGTAAGTCTTGGTTCTGAAAAATAGTCTGTGGATTTAACTCGCTTAGTGGCTTTGATTTTATTCGATTTAAGACATAATTGCTACATCATTAAACGACTGGATGACATCCAAATGGACTAATTGTATGCTGTTTTTTGGAGTTGTAAACTGTAGAATGAAGTCATATTTTGAACCGCTAAGAATGTGTAAGGGGTTGTTATTTTTGTGTCCAAGATTGTATAAAATATGAAACAGCTGTTCCTGGGGAACTGTTGACCCTTACAGATTTTGGATTATGAATTGACCCGCTCTATTTCTTATATTATAATAGGTCACTAAAAAGTGGCAGCACTAAATCACCCATTTCTGACTTTTGTGTCATAAAACCGTTCTCACTTCTGAGAAGCCAATGTTTTATGGGTTTTACATAATTGTAAAATTTGAATATTTTTGATAGGTTATGTTTGGAAATTGTTCTAAACCCGAAAGAAAGTATGTTGTTATCTTGACCTGATCAGTAAATCAATCAATCAGTTAATAGGATTGATTCAATATTGCATGTCCATACACACTGTATATATTTATCACATTCACAGGGTTATGCTAGACACTAACCTTTGTAAGGATTTGCCATAGATGACAGCACCAAATTCGGTTAATTGCCAATGGTACATTATTCAGGTTTCCTTCTAAAGAAAGTCCCCTTTTTGACTTCATCTAGCATTTCAATCATTATGTACCATTTTCAAGCTTGCATCTTTTTAATGCAGGGTTCCCACACGTCCTGGAAAACCTGGGAAATAAAAATTAATTTTCCAGGTCCTGGAAATGTCCTTGAATTTGACAAAAGCAGGAAATATCCTGGAAAAATATTTGCCTGCTAAAAAATTCTACTATAAAAGTAGCTGAAAGGGGTGAGCAGGAGACTGTACCATAAAAATGTCAATAACTGATCATACGTCGAATAAATACATTATGCTTCTTTGCACATATCTTGATTATTACCTTTAAATCTTGTATATATTTTGTCCCAGAAAATGGCTATTTTTGTCCTGGAAATGTCCTGGAAAATAATATTTCCTTGGCTGTATAAACCATATTACAGCACTCTGAATGGGATGACTGACATGGATTGTTTTGGTTTATGCATTGTTCTATAGAGATTGTTAATTTTGTATAGGCCACATATTGTTTTAAGTTTATGTGGCATATTTCCCATATGATCATCTGTCTGATAATTCTATCTGATTTATTTGTTTGTTACTATAGTCTAGCCTTAAGTGATATCAAAGCTATCACCATATCAATATAAACATTTATAACATCATCATCTACACATCTAGGAGATGAGACCAAGTCGACAGTTAGTGACACGTGGAGTACCGATGTGTTAGCCAGTGATTCTGAGCCTCCAGAGCAGACACAGTATGAGAGATTATCTGAGGTAGCCGAGGAGATGGCCAGACAGAATTTGTTGGGTGTTGTTGAGGTGAGTACTTGGTGTGTGTGTGTGTGTGTGTGTGTGACTTTGTGGAGGTTAGCACTGGAACAAAGGAAATATTTGCATTACTCAATATTAGACTGGTGAGACATTACACATGTCTCAGCATAAAAAGTCATCTCTCTGAAATCAGTTCCTTGATAAATCATCCAGAGTTTGAAGTCATGATTTAAGATTCTCTGTTGTGCCAGTGCTTTAAATCATACTGCTAAAACACACACACAAAACCTGTGAGGAACTGTATTTCATATATATATATATATATATATATATATACACTATGTGTGTGAAACTAACTTGTAGCCTTACTAGACCTGCAGGTCTAGTAAAATATTTTAACACTAGACCTGCTGTGCTGACACTAGACTGAGTTACGAAGATCAGACCTCCATGAAAGTTAAACAAATATCATTCAAATACAGTAATATGTTTGCACTTTAAGCATAAAAATGGCGGTGAAAGAAAAAAGCATTAATTTAAATTTCAAAGCTTTATTCGTGAACATCAACGAGGTAATCCATCATAACAATGCAGGCATAACCAGTTGTTAAATTTTAAGTATCCGCAGTCTTTGTAAAACTTCATCCTCTCATATTCATATTCACCGTCCGGTCCATCATTGTCATCACCATTGTCATCATCTGTAACAAAGTTTGGAATTACATCCTTATCTTCATCATGGGTCTTCTTCTCAGCATGTTCCTCACATCCAATTACCTGTTCCTCTACACTCTTATTATGTTCTTCATTATCTCTCCGTAAATTTGCCATCAGCCACTGGTAGTTCAACTGTCTGAAGACTAGCCCTCTTTCATTTTGGCTCAATATCCTATTCATGAATCCAGGTCTCCTCCTACATTTACTGCCCGTTAACCATTCTTTGATTGCAGGATCTGGGACAAACTTATCAATAGCTGACATGTCAGCTGAATGGGTCATCAGATCATTTAGTGCTGTATTTTAAGATCAGTTAACTGATTAATCAACTGATAAAGAACCCCGATTAAGCTGCTTACATGTCTGATGTTAGAAATTATATTTAAAGTAGACCTAATTCATAAATAAACAAAAAAACTAAATGTATTTAATAATACATGGTTCATATTTATGTTGGTCTGCCCAACTTGCCTTCCGTAAAAATTAGACTTTGTCATGTCCCATTCTGTCAAAGCATCATCAATCTTAACATCACTGTTTTCACGTATGTCATTGAAGTGGGTTGTAATAACCTCAATATCACTGTTTCCAAAATCAATCCTATCATTTTTGTCATGTGATGGCCAAGCAATAAAATCTGCAATTGTTATGGCATCCACCAGTTTGGTGTTGGCCAACTTGACTTTAAATGCACATATGATTTTCTTTGTGTGTAATACATTGATATAAAAAGTGTATTAACCTGTTAAATATTACAATTTTAATATGTTCAATAAAACGTCATGTATGCACCTACACAGAGTTTGTGTCTGAGCAGCATTCAGTATCCTTATATGGAATAATTGTGGATATTCGGTACTATCCTACCATTGACCAGTCAAATACTGTCATTCATAAGTGTGAGGTCATATACCATCGCACAATTAATTATCCACATAGCTGCCATCTCAAAGTAATCCATGAAATACAAAACTTATTACGATGTTTCTACCCACACAAACAACGTTTATATTATATGCAAGTTAAAAGTGACGGAGTAACCAACCATTAGAATAAAAGTAATTCCTATTGGATAAATCTGAAAAGGATATTAGCCACCAGAGAATTGCTTTAATCACAACATGTGGCTGTGTAAGTTCACTTTTTCATGCATGATGTCAGTTACTCGTTTTACACAACAGATTCGTGGTCAGGATATCGATGAGCAATAACTTTCAGCCATTCAGCGTGCATGAAAATCCCGAATTATCGGCAGCTTTTTTATTTAATTTATTTGGCAACATTCCAGTATAGTATCAAAAAGATGAACACAAACGCTTACATATGCACATAAATGTAGCTATAAGTTAGATATCTTACCAATTTTTCATTTTTGAAAGTTTGTTTGTGCTTCGTTTTGTTGATATATATATATATATATATATATATATATCTGTGTGTGTGTGTGTGTGTGTGTGTGTATACACGCAGATACACACACACATACACACACACTGAAACATTGATATTTTAGAATCAGTTCCCCTGTCACTCACTGATATGTTATCAACTGTAATTAGTAATTCTCTGTGCCAGGGCAGGGCCCCTTTTACCAACTATCAAAACATATAAACTCATCCACATTTTTTATTTCTATATTTGTCCAGGTTTCGGAGCTGTCTGAGACAACGAGTGATGCTTGGAGTGTAGACGTTTTAGCGAGTGACACGAGTGAGAGACAGATGGACAGATTATTGGAGTTAGAACAAGTAAGTATGGCCACAACTGAGATCATGGTGTATCCTGTGGCTAGTGAACAGTCTTCATTTAGTAAGATCCACTTATAGCTTCGTTACTCAAATGAGAAAGTGTTCTTTGGCTTCATCAGCACTTTATTTAGTCAGATGTAGGATTATTATTATCAAATAATGCTTATTTTTATTTATACTATACAATGAAATAACTGTTTGTGTGTGTGTGTGTCTCTCTCTCTCTCTCTCTCTCTCTCTCTCTCTCTCTCTCTCTCTCTCTCTCTCTCTGTGTGTGTGTTTGTCTCTTTCTCTGTGTGTGTGTGTGTGTAATATATATCTACACACACATAAATATGTGTATGTATGTGTGTGTGAGTGTAGATTTGCACATATATTATTTGCTTGAAAGAATTTGTTCAAAAGAGACTTTAAATTTCAACACAATTTTAGACACATTTGGAGACTGATCAAATGGCAGCTGTCACTCTCTAACATGTATAAATCAATCTTTGTACGTACAGTTAACAAGAAATTGATATTACTGCATGTTGTTATGGTTACAGGATGATATGTGTAGCATTAGCAGTCGTAGTCAAGCCCAGGATGATACAAGCGAGGTGGGCGATAATGTGGAACACAATGAAGACACGCCACAAGCTTCAGGTAGCCACGCCCAAGATTAACACTGTGTCTTATACCTGGTGGAGGGATACTAATCTTGCATGGGATGTATTTATTCTCGTATAAAATAGTATATTGATTAGGTCGATTGGTATTGGAGTCTTCAGATAGTATGGGTTATGGAGGTTTTCTGACCAGCCAAATAAACTGTATTATACTACAAAATAAATGCATTTATCCAAAGATGTAAATATGCTACATCTATATTATCTGCATTGTTAAGTGCCTTAGAGTAATCTTAAGGGTTATATAGGGAGCTATATAAAAAATGTAAATGCTGCTGATTTATGGCCACTTTTTTGCACAAGGAAGCCTAAATGGCCCAAAGGATGTGAAAGATGAAACACCCTTATGACATAGCCTGGTCAGGGTTTGAACCGAGGTGCTATAGATCTATGACTAACAGTGCTACCATGGAGGCATCCCAGCATGCTATATAAATTGTATATAGGGCGCTATATAAATTTTATATATGGCGCTATATAAATTATTGTTATTTATTATTTTGAGTTTCTATAATTCATATGATAAAAAAAGAGACGAATAGATTTTAGACAAGAAATTAATGATAGTAGATGTTAATATGGAGATAGTGAGATAAAGTCACGTCAGTCGATTGTTTGTTATTCCTATATAACTACTTGAGGAATAAGAACTGTATGTTGTCTGCTATAGTCATTTTGGTGCATGGTTCCTTGTTTAAATACACCATCCCTTCAAAGATGTAAAATGGGGCATGACATGTGTGATCTAAAATGAAGCACACATCTGGAACGATATTAGCTCCTTCACAAAAAATTAATTAACTACCCGGCTTCATACAATGTGCACACTTTGGAGCATTAAATACCCGTACAAATAAAAACCTGTGTTATTGCCCTATAACAAAAATGGCCACAGGAATGATTTATTAATAATATTCAATGTTATTTGAGAAGTCTGACATACAAATCATAATATTGATTGTGTGGATGGTGCATTCATTCAGATGTGTGTTTTTTATAGCAAGATGGCTAAGTGTGCACAATATGTGCGATAAATCGCAGAATAAAATCCCATGATGCAATATTGTAAGTGTTGTGGCCATTAACAATCTCCCCATCACTTTAGCTTGTATAACATTATCAGCAGAAAATGGGTCATGATAAACACCAAATATTTATCATCCGCTTTATCCTACTGCTTTAGCCATTTCAAAGGTCATATTTTATAAATATTTACTGAATTTTAAAATTGTTTAATGGAATGATTTCCATTTTGATTGGCTCTTAATGAAATGACTTGAAATTCTTTGTCTTATTACTGGTGTTGTTTTTTTAAATTTATTTCGTGCAGTAATTGATTGACATTATCTGTTATTATTCATGGTCACTCTACGTATAAGTACATGGCACTGTTTTTATCCATAGTAGTTAGCATGAAGTTGTATTTTTTTAATAGGCTGCCAGAGCCCCGGAAATAATGACCTAGAAAAGTCTACCGATACACTGTCTGGAAATTCACCAGGTGGAGCCACCAGTCTGCACCACCCTGCTCTACCGCCCCGTTGCTATTCTCCTAACTGTGAGAATAATGTAGTGAAACAGAGAACAGACGCTTGTTATCCATTTCGTCAGACCCCTTGTGGTCAGAGGAACCCTGATGATTCAGCCATACAACAGTTGATTGATGGGGCTGGACCAGGTGGTTCTAATGCGGAAGCTGATGAGAAGAGAGCTGGCTCGTGTATGTCAGGCATTCAACCAAATAAGACCAGCAATAGTGTGGACAACAGTGATTATCTTTGTCAGATGTCTGAGAATAGGACCTTTAATCATACTTCTGCATTCACGTGTCCTGTGAGGTCAAGTGCACAGTCCAACATGGTCACCATTGATACGTTATCAGCTGATATGCACGATACTCTGAAAATGTCTGAACAACAGCATGCTAAAATAGATGCAACACGACTTTCTGCCGTCATCGATAGTTTTGATCCCCTATCGCAAGAGAACACGGTTGGCATTCTGCCAGGAGAGTGCAGGACACTCTACTTGGATGGCAGAAATAGCAATCCAGATGAGCTACTTGGCACACGGCCAAAGATTCCAAATTGCGAAGCTGGAACTATGCCAAGAATAGCTTTTGTTAGAGACAGCATGGACGAGGGCAATTCACGCTTTGACCGTGGCGGCACCTCAGACTTCCAGAACGTAACCTTGTCGTCGAACCAGTCGCGGAGCAGACAGAAGTTTCCATTTCTCGAGTCTGGCATTGAGCCACTTTCTTCCAGTAATTATAATCCCTTTGGGGAGTGTAGGAGGGCTCCAGAGCTGCCACCTCGGAATAGCGCCAGCTCTCTTCAAGACCACTCATCGGATGGCCTCAGCAATGGCCCTTTGGTTGATATCACAACTGCTACACCTCCACGGCCATCACAGCTGGAAGTCAGCTGCAGGTCATCAACAGAGGTGAGCCATTGTCGGTATTGGGATCACCATTGTTCTGTAACTTCATTTAGCAGTTTATAAAATAGAGTAAACAGTAAGTTTACTCTCATGGCAGATTGTATAGCACAAAGACAGTCACTCTATTCATGGAGTCAATTCAATTCTAGAATTGGAATTGGAATTGCTTATAAAAAAAAGGAATTGGAATTGATAAATTTGGAATTGGAATTTGTTACAACAAAAAAAATTAAATCCACAAATTAATTTACCATTTAATTTTTAATAATTCGGAAATATTTCTTCCATGACAATCTTACTTGGAACATAAACTACTCAGAGTACCTACTCAGATTACCTAATCTGAGTACCTACCCCAATTAGTGGTTGGAGTAGGTAAAACTTGGAATTGATAAATTTGATGTGGAATTGGAATTGGCCTAATGGTTTGAGACCATGTATCTATGTTTACGCAGTTCAGTATTTTTCACTTTCTATTTGCTGCTATCCAGAAGGAGGGAGTTTGTGGGGGTGTTGTTTCTGAGTTTAATAAAGCTATTTACACCGTGGACCATTAATGTCCAGACGATCCTGATGACTGGCTGTTTGTTATTCTTCAGGATACTAAGGATAACGAGGATAAGAAGCAACAGGATGGCAAAAAGAAGGCTGGCCTACTGAATATATTTAAAGAAAAATGGAACAAAGGTAAACTGTGTATTATGTGTATTATGTGTATTATGTGTATTGTCCTAGTTGTGTGTGGGTGGATGTGGTTTAATGGTGCACGCAGACAGACAAACAAACAAACAAGTGCATGTGCACACACACAAACACATGCATACACATACACACACCCAGAGAGAGAGAGAGAGAGAGAGAGAGAGAGAATATTGCTAGTAATTCTAATATTAAGGATAGTTTGAAATATTTTTCTAATTATTGTTATTGTTTTATTTCTATTGTTTACCGGTAACTTCTGTAATTAACGTAAACTCTCTGACTTTAGCACGTATTAAAGTCTCTCTTCAAAAATTTAAATCATCTGTTCCGTGTCGAGTTTCAATACTTGAGGCTTCTCCTTTTTTCCACACTGAATGCATACGCTGTCTCTGTGATTGCTATGGCTACAGCTGGTCATTTTCCAGTACCTGCATCTATTCGAGGTAATCCAGAAGATATCTTGCTAGTCAGCCAACTAATGATACAAATTATTTTAAAACTAATTTGTTATCATTTAAATATGCATGTTGATATATATTTCTGAATTAATAACGACTGTTAAAAGATGTCTGCGAGTTAATATTTACTTACTTGGAAATGAATTCTCTTCACTTGAATTGACAGGATAACACTTTATTTTAATAATCTCTGGCATGTGTGTGTGTGTGTGTGTGAAAAGGGATTGACAAAAAGCATCATGACCAATGAATATAATCTTTGCGTGATTCATCTGGTGTCTGAATCCAGAGAATCAACTTTTCATGTTGAGATGTGTAACGTTTCTACTTGAATTGCATGACGCATGTATTTTCTTGTAAAATGTCAGGACATATATCGCTCTTGTAGACTGGGCTGTGTTATGTTAATTAAGAGACAAGTAATCTAACTGCCATTGAGTGTATTTGGTGTGAGTGGATGTATAGTGTGAGTGGATGTATGGTGTGGTGTATGTGGTAGCAGAGTGCACTGTTTGATAAAACCTGAATGGAGTCAAAATTGGATAGTCCAACAACATTGACACATAGAATGTCACATAGACCATTTTTATAAAAATAGAAGAATATGAAGTTGACACCAAAACATTAAATTAGATCAGTCTGACCATCTGGTGTGAGATTAAGATGGTGGCTTTGAACCATGAGTAGATTTGTGGCAGGAACATCATGAAGGATACTAAAGTCGACAACAAATTATTTTTATTCATATTTATACGTACAACATTTTGCTATACATTTGGCTTCTTTTGCGCATAGAACACCCCACATTACAGCTAGCCATTTGAGGATTATATTTGTTATTTGTATCTGAATTTTTTTTTAAATTGATCGCCCATAATTTTGTCTTCTAGACCATCATCTAGTTTGTCATCATTTCACTAACTTTACCAAATGATTTAAGTCCTCTTTTAATGTCACTCAATGGCATGTTATTGATACAGCAATCAGTAAATACCAAACTGAAACCTTTAGATTTGCACATAAAGTTTTATTTTGCTTTTCATTTTATTGACCCGGGAAAATTTGCACTAAAAGCATTTTAAGCTACCGTATATACTTTTGTATAAGACAAGGTTTTAATCCTTGAAAAAAATAAATTCCCTACTCGGCTGCCAAAACAACTGACCGTCAGTATGGTGAACAATAATAGGTACAATTTGTTTTATGTTTTAGTTAGATCAAGTCCTATTTCTACTAAACAATTCAATTTAATCTGTAATTATTGCTGACAGTTTTGCCAACATGCCAGGTCAAAAATGATAACAATTCACATGATACACGATTTAAGCTGAAAGTTTGACAATTTGCAAAAGATAATAACAACAACGGCAAAGTGGCCAGAGTGTTTAATGCATCCGAGAAGCTTGTCTGTGATTGGTGGAAATGTGCTGCTGAATTAGAAGAATTGCCCAAAACAAAGAAAACCATGTTGTGGTTGGTTCACCCCGTATTCTGAGGCAGCACTTTGTGACCTCTTGCTCAAGAATGGAGAGAGCAGTTTAACTGTAATATGCTCTACGATACGGGTCCAGGCATAACTGATTCACAAATATAAACATTTATGAAATGACTCAAGTCTTTCAGCAGAATACCACAGAATAAAGAGTTACCACTAAATAATTGCTATAAATGAGATGTTATTAATCCGTACATCTTAAGAATTGTCTGCTTTTGTCCTGTTATTATTAATCTAGTTTTGCTTAGTGTTTTCTCATAATGATTAACTCAAGTTTGTTTATGTGGTTTGTGTTTATGACAGGGAGTAAACGGAAACTGAACAGGGACAAGGAAGATCCAGGTTAGTCAATGTGTGGAAGTTGGATGTAGCTTATTGCCTATGGTCTTGGTGGATTGATAAATAAATTTTCCTAATTATTTAAAGGGGAGGGGGAGCTTTAATGAGGTTCACCACATATTCTGACTTTTTTTATTGCTCATCCACTTGGCTCACAACCCAGGGAAGTTTGTCCCTGTTTGCAGTCATCTAGTTAAATTGGAAAGGGACTTTATAAATAATGTCAGAGAAAGTAATCTTTTTTGTAAATGCAACACTGCCCATTTAGCCTACCATGTGCACAAAAGCTGCTGTAAAACACCAATCATCATCATCGTAAATGCAACATCTCTCAGAGAATTTCACTTCCCTCTCCTTATTTTGTGTGTGTGTGTGTGTTTGGGAGCAGTTGGGTAGTGGTGGGATGTCGGCTACCCCAGTGATCACATTATAAATGTTAGACATCAGCAAAAAATACAGACATTACTCTACTAAAGTTCAGTGTTTAGTCGAGATGAATGATGGCATGTAATGTCAAAATGCATTGCTATTATACGAGTTGTGTACTCCTCAGGGTGCTGAACTGGTTTAGGTTTACAAATGTTAGCTAGACAGATACTGTACAAACCGTCACTGGAATACAGTATTATATATCAGGAAGTGCTTAGAGAATATTTTTCAAGGATGGTTAAACATCACTGGAAACCCAGTATTATGTCGGGAAGTGCTTAGAAAATATTTTCAAGGATGGTTAAACCTCATCGGAATACAGTATTATATGTCAGGAAGTGCTTAGAGAATATTTTCAAGGATAGTTAAATCTCACTGGAATAAAGTATTTTATGTCAGGAAGTGCTTAGAGAATTTTTTAAGGAAGTTTAAACCTCACTGGAATACCAGTATTATATGTCAGGAAGTGCTTAGAGAATATTTCAAGGATGGTTAAACCTCACAGAAATACAGTATTATATGTCAGGAAGTACTTAGAGAATATTTCAAGGATGGTTAAACATCACTGGAATACAGTATTATATGTCAGGAAGTGCTTATAGAATATATTATTACCTGTTTTAATTTGTGTTCGATATCTATGAAAAACACCTGTCTGTCTTTGTTATGAAAAGGAATAATGAATATATCTTTTTTCTTGATATATATAAATATTGTTACACATGTTTTACTCTGTAGTATATATTCCAAATTGTTGTAAGTTACCTTAATGTTATTTGGAAAAATTAGGGGCACACATACCCATGAATTCTTACACGCATTAGTGTGCATCCATCAATTTATACAATTTGTATACTAATATTTCGATGTGTTTGCCTTTTAGATGTTTCAAGTTCACGGCTTTTTGGGAAACCTGGTACAGGCGTTCCCATCAATGGTGATGTTTTGGGTAGCCATGGAAACCAGACTGGATCTGAGTATTCGAGGATTCAGTCTGATGATCCCTTTTCCCCCACTAATGGTCAGTACAGTTATGTGACAATGCTAATCTCTTTAATCTTGAACTTTTAATATCTTTAGTAGATTTAGAGTAATGCTGTGAATTATATCAGAATGGTTCTGACAGTTGTGCCGCTGAGATGTTGTAGTTATGTCGCTGAATGATTACAAACATTTATTTCTGATCACTGAAAATATGATAGTTCATTCAGTTAATTGCATATTTGTATGAGTAGAAATAGTGATTTTGTAAAAAACTAAATTCAGAAGCTTAATTAATAGTTAAATTAAATGCTAGTAATGATTATCTATCCCTTACATAGTGTTACGCTTTAGTAGAGAATGAACAATAGTTATAACAGACATATACCATAACAAATGTGCTGGATAGATTGATATATCAATGATGTTTTAATTGATAATGTGCAAGTGATAAATATCTCATTTATTTTGATGTTTCTTAAAAGTTGTTAATTTGTATTATAACATGAAATATTTAGTTTGAATGATTTTGTTATAATGTAGACCTTGATCTTAAGCATGGCTCTTTGCCCTGTCTATTTGTATTTATTGTGGTAGTCAGTGACTCAACTACTGCAAAATTCAGTGGCATGACTTGTGTCAAAGATAGGCCAATATGAACATATCATCCCTGTACTTAAGGCACCGCAGTAAGATTCTGAATAGTTTTTAAGATCAATATCCTATTGGCATCAGCATATATCTGCAAAATGCTGCAGCCATTATATCCAACAGACACTGAGGTCTGTGGGCTGAAGCTTACTGTTGATGCCATATATAATTATTATTATTATTATTAAATAAATGATTTATTAATTGTGTTGTACATTATTTTCTGCAGTGGAAACCTCGGATGACATTTTAGATAAATATCGTCGCTCATCACCTATGAAACCAAACAATGACAGCAGCCCTCCAGTATTTGGCAACACCGCCACTGTGCTGTCATCCAATCAGAACAAAGAGAAAGGCGTCAGTTGGGACGAAGAGGACGAGTCTATCTCATGTGACAGTCTTTTTGAAAACAAGAAACCATTCTTTGATGCCAAGAAGAAACTCAGACTAGTTCTAAGCACTTCTGATTTCCAGGTCAGTCCATTTTAAAAATATACAGAATCTGTGTTTAAAATGGTTTTAAAATATTATGCAGAATAAATCTGAATAACAAATTACAAAATTTAGGTGGAATTAAAATAGCAGAAACCTGTGTGAAATTTAAACAGATAATTATTATCAGTAAAAAATTAAGAATTGAATACAGGAATTTATTTCCTATTGGGCCATTTTGGTTTAATACTTTTTTTACGGAAAAATTTAACCTTCCAAAAATTAGGGTCGGTCAGGACAATAAAAAAATTCGCTGAAAACATAGGGTCAGATGGTTTTGTATAACATATCCTTCGTTTCTTAGGATTTGACGATCTCTCCAATAGTTTAGCTTTTTTCGGGTCTTTATTATTTTCTTTTTGTCTTTAATCGTCAGTGAAAAGTAAACAATAGGCATGTCACTGTCGGGACCGGCATGAGTCGCCATCTTTCCAATGGCTTCCTACGCGGTCGTTGATAGATTGACGCTAGCACTGTCGCAAATTGATCCGCGTGTTTCAATAAGCATACAGCCGATATTTCATATATCAGTTATGAGAATCTGACAAAAATGGAACACACTTAAATGTAAGAATGTGCATTCTGTGACAAAACGGATCGTTCTATGTAGCAATTGGCGTGAATCGTAGTTTATGACCCCGGGTCATAAACTTCTGGATTCAACCCTCCGATTCAAGTATCAAAGCAGGCTTTCTTAAGAACAATATCTCAGAAGGTGAGAGGGGTGTCCGAAACACATGGATGCCCTAGGCAGGGTGGGGGGGTGCCACTTAACAACGCTTCACTCCATGAGGCTATTTAATGCATGGGTCAAGGAAGACAAAATGGGCGACGAGTTGAGTTGCTGGCAACTTTTCAAACATACACCAAGCAAAATGAAAGCTTTTTTTGTGTATGCCACAAGCAAAACCATTGTGCTATTACCTATTTATAGGTAGTATTTCATAGTATTTCGATTTGTTGTTGTTTCAAAAAGATATAACAAAAAGATATATGTTCAACAAAGCTGGGAGAATCAACCACAACATTAAAACTCTATTTGTTATTTATTACACTTAAAAGGTTTAAGCTGAAACATAATATATCACTGAATAATTGTTTTGTGTTTACTTTGAAGCAGTTTGCAACAATACACCGCCAAAAACAAATAGCGACTGAAAGTGGTCGTTTCAAATTTTGAATGTTGAAATAAACAATTTGAAGAAAATAACCAAGGGTCGGCAGGAAAATAATAATAAAATGAATAATTTTTATTTCCCAGCAACGGGTTTCAGCTGTGGTCGGCGAGTTTGTAAAACAAGCATTCAAAAAACAATGCCCTCATGGCCAAATGACATGTTTCACATGGGTTAAGCAGATACTCCTCTAACACTTACCTGAGATCATATTAATTGTTATATGACTGAAATATGTATGTAATGGGATAAATATATGTTGTAACTTGTGTCTGTACACACACACACACACACACACACACACACACACACACACACACACACACACACACACACACACACATACATTATATCTGTTATTTTACTCAGTTGGAGCATTCTAATGGTATAGTTGGCAGGTTATGGGTTCAAAGTCTGCCTCACACCTGTATTTGTGGGATATGTTTCTATTGGCAAATGTCCTTTACCTATATGTCCCAGATGTGACCAGTGCCAAGGCTAAATGAATCAACTCAACTCACTTGACTATAAAAATCATCACATTTCTGTTATGTCATTGATTCTTGTGTGGTGCCTCATAAATTAATTCGGCTTGACCCAAATCTCTCTTCTAGGTAATGCCAAGTCTTGCCTGTTGCTATGGTAGCAGCAACCCATTCCGCAGTCAGGGCAGTAAGAAGGAGAATGACCTGGTTTCATTTCTGAAGGTACAACTAGCCGAGGCGATTAACCTCCAAGATAAAGACTTGATAGCTCAACTGCATGAGACAATTAGATGTCTGACACCATTTGACAACACAGAGTAAGTGAAGCATGATGGAGGTGGTATATCTACTGTTGGATGGTAAACACTTCTCTATCTATGTTTATGACGAGATATATGTTTGTTTTGTTTAGTTATCCCATAAAAGGTTGTTTTATTAGAATTGAGATGGCATCATTTTCATGGAAGCTCAAAGAAGCTTCTTTGGAAAAATATTTAAAATGTTATGTGTCAGATTTTTCTTTTTCTGAAAGTGCTACTCACGTATAAGTCAAACAAGCTATATTGCTTTAGCCTCATATTTATATATATATCGCTATACACATATTTTCTAAGGGCAGTTGTCCTTAGCCAAGTCATTTTCAAAACATACCTGCCTCAAAGCATTTACACTTTTCCAGTATTGTACTTACAATAATATCTGTTTTAGTTGGACTAAAATATTTATCAGACATATGGTACTTGAAGAAAACTGTTAGTAGTACTTAGATTTACGGGTAATATTTTTTAGGTTCTCTGTAACTCTTCAAAATATTAATTATACAGCTATCACTTACAAAGTACATTTGATATATGCATAGCACGCTATCTAGTTAGTCAGTGACCATCGTAATGCCTTTAATTTATGATAGGTAATTTGTTTTTATTTTTACATTTCCAGGATTAAGAAGTTGTTAAAGACAATGAAAGAGGAGTATCGCAGTCGGAGTCCATATATTGCTTATCTGGTAAGGTGTAGACAAGGACTGCTATCTACGCTATCACATCTGAGTCGTCTTTATAACAGAGTGCAGAGGTCAGTGTATGAAATCAGCATATACATACAATACTTGATCATTATATCACTTAGTGCCATAGTATTAATGTGGCTATAATACATCATCATACCATGGTCATATATATATATATATATATATATATATATATATATATAAAACCAATCTGGATCACCATATCCTGTTTCCATTTGTTGTTGTTCTTTCATCCTGAAAAAAAGTGGAATATTTTTGTGGTCTGTGTTTTGTGAAAATGGCCTCGCTAACTTTGGGATTCAATTCAGATTTATTCATCATAATGCAATAAATAATAAAAATATAGTTATTTATTATATACAATTATGATTTTGTGAAATCCAGTTGAGCTTATTGATCCCTTTAGCAAACAAAGTGAATTAATTAAATAACTTAAACTATACTTATACAGCATTATACATTTAATTTAAAGAGGAAAAATAACAACAGAATATAAAAAATAAACATATCAAATATTAATCTGTTAATCGACCAGATAAATAAAAAGATTTATATTTCTTTTAAAAAAAATATGAATGTGTTTTTTGCTTTTTTTTATTGAATCAGTTACTGTATATACTTTTGTATAAGACAAGGTTTTAATCCTTGAAATAATGCATTTTTTCCCAACTCGTCTTATACACGAGTCAGTCGAAAAAGGTTGTCTGGTCTGGTGAGCGATAATAAGTACAATTTAATTTTATCTTTCAGTTAGATCTACTCATGTTTCTACTAAATAGTTCAATTTAATGTGCAATTATCACTGACAGTTTTATATTTTAATTTGTTTCATTCGATGTTTTAAAAGCTGTGAGTACCAGCAATAATTAAGAATTTTAGCTTAATTAGGTGTCTTCCTAGTTAGTTTTATGTATAAATATCGCAGATGTCTTTGGCTGTGAAATCAGTTCTACATGTACATATCCCTACCACTAATTCGACATTCTTGATAATTGCAACATGCCAGGTCAAAAAGAAAATGCCATTTTTCTGAAAATTACATCTATTAAAAGTTTTAAATTCTACCTCATCTTATATTCAAGTTAGGCGGTTTCCCGTTGATATTGACTGGTGTTTTGTTGTTCGGGGAGAATCCCCAGGCTGTCGCTTATTCAGCACAGCCTCTCATTGATTGATATACTGACCCTGTCTTATATATGAGATCGACTTATACAAAAGTATATACTGTACTATATTGTACGGTAGGTCATTGGATTTAAAGTTGCAATATTTGATACGTGTCTTCTATCAAGAAGAGCAAAATTCTGTCTGGGAGTAGCTGTGGAGATAAAACAAGGGAATTGTTCAGCATCGTGACAATAAAAACTAGATCTTGGCAAATTTTTGCAACTTGAGAAACCTCTTCTATCGTGTATTTTCTATTTTTCATAATAAACCTTAAGTTTCAAAAGTCAGCAAAGATTATATCAAGGGACTAAAAATGGTTGCATTTGTTTATATATTTTTTCATTAGGCAGGTATCATTCAAGTTTTATTTTTTGCAGATAGGAATAATGTTTTGGCGTGAAAATCTTTCTGTGCACATTAACAACAAATAAATAATCTTGTGCTATTCATGATACAGTAACAGTCAGATTAAGAGGTTGTTTATTATAGTCAGTAATTAATTTATTTAGACGATGATGACATTTATTATATTTTTAAGAACATATTTCTGTGTGGCATAGATTTCTGGATACAAAATATTCAATTATCTCTCCAGCATCACCACAAACATTTATTATAAGAATTTTGTATGCATTAAATGTTTGTGTTTAAGCTGTGCATTATCATTGCTTAGTGCTGGAGGCATTGAACTGTGAGGTGGGAACTTCTTGTTTCGAATCCACCATCTAGCTGGTGATCCGTTAAGTGCTCGCTGATTCACTAATAAATTGTTGTTTTTCTGTTTAACTCAGCTCTTGGAATTTAAGTTGATTCGTTTCGTATTTTATTTCCAGGAACAAGGTAGTGTGCAATAAATATTTCATCACTGTGCTAGTCCGGCTCTTTTTGGAGAAGAGAGAGAGACAGTTTAGCAAGTTTATCTCTGAATTCCAGCAGCTGACAGTCTCTGATGAGAAGGTAATTTTTAACAAGTTTTATTATATGAACTTTTCACTTCTGCTAGTATGTGCATGTGTTCATGCACGTGGTGTGTGTGTGTGTGTGTGTGTAATTTGCTGCAATTACAATATATTACAGACAGACTTGGTGGAAAGGTTCCTTGACAAATTGAATAAGTTGATGGAAGAGGACATTGTTTGGAAAGGTATGTAGATGTTACCTGTTGTTTCAAATCAATCAATTGGACTTGATGCAGGCTTCCTGTTTAAATTGGCTCACTTCGTCCTCATGCATGTCATCATAACATCCAACAAATTTGAGGCAGAACTAAACCACATTTTCTTCGATGATCTGCTGTGAAGCCGTGCTCGCTGATTGATGAGCTATAGATGTCTTCCGAATGATCTATGTTTGTTGGTTGTGATGCTGATACTTCTATCATCTCTGTGTCATCTCTTTCTGTCTATCTTATCTTGTAGAGAAGATTCTCTCTGTCGGTGAATAAAAGCCCTTTCTTTGACCTCAACACTCCTCTCGTTACTAATCTTACCCAAGCCAATTGGTTAGTTGAGCCATAAATAAGTATCTGAGTGGATGGTTATAGAAAATGTGCGATGTTGATGTGTTGTATGGCCACTTTTGTGCATGTGGTATGCTCAATATGCCAAGTGGCCTTCAAAGCCAATAAGAAGAGTTAAAAGGTGTAACATCCTTCAGACATAACTAGGCCAGGATTCGAACCAGTGAAATAACCCTAAAGTTATTATTTTATATATTATTATTGTTATTATTATTATTAATACAAAATTTATGTAACACCCTATATTTTCTCTCTAAAGCTCTGATGACATTTTTTATCTGTCAGTCAATGACAGTTCACCAGAATATATAAAGTTATGTTTAATTTATTATTTAGATTACAATCTTTCAGTCAGTCTGTCTGTCTGTCTGCCTGCCAGTCTATTATCTGTATGCCAGGTTGTCTATCTATCTGTATGACAGTCTATCTGTCTGTCAGTCTATTCAGTTCTCTCTGTCTGCCAGTTTGTCTGTCTGTATGTTTGTCTCCTGGTCTATCCGTCTGTCTGTCAGTCTGTCTGTCTCTGTCAGTTGATTTGTCTGTCTGTCTGCCAGTCTGATATATGTCTGTCTGTCTGTCTGTCTGTCTGTCTGTCTGTCTGTCTGTCTGTCTGTCTGTCTGTCTGTCTGTCTGTCTGTCTGTCTGTCTGTCTGTCTGTCTGTCTGTCTGTCTGTCTGTCTGTCTGTCTGTCTGTCTGTCCTCCCCATGCCTTCCCCATATCATTTGTAATAACCATCTCCATTCAGTCATTATATTGTATATTAATTATTTTGTTTTGTTTTAAGCGGCTAATGAAGGTCAGCTATCTGAGGCTCATTCCTGTATTGAGTGGACTGTTATGAGTCGGATATATGTTGATGCTATGTATCCTAATGGAGAAGGTGATATCTACAGAGATCAGTGAGTAATGTTTTCTCGTTAAAGTCAGTTTAAAGTCAGATTATGGTATCTCTCTCTCACTCACTCTGTGTGTGTGTGTGTGTGTGTGAGAGAGAGAGAGAGAGAGTCACTGATGCATAATTTTTTCATGAAATACTTCAGAGCATTTGCATTGTGTGAACTTAATTAAAATGATGAAGGTTTTGTTTAAAGAAGATTTCATCAAAGTAGCATCTTGTTATTGTTTCAAGTGTCTCCCGCTTTCAGGATCCTACATGACAACATTCAGAAGTTATCACAGGTAATCACGCCAAATCACAGAGATCTTAGGATCCCAAGAATCTATCATTATGAGTGTCCTTGGCCTGCTGCTCAAGCTGAAATCTATATGATTAATGCTTATAAGGTAATTGTGCACCAACACCAGGTGTGTGATATAATGTGTGTGTGTGTGTGTTGTATGATAATACTTATATGACTTCTACGTGAGTTTAAATTTTTATGAGGCATTTCCGGTATCACTTTCTCAAGTACACGAAGTAGTGATGAAGATATACAGATTGAAATAATTAATCATGAAGTTGATGTATTATAAATTTAGTTAATTCAGATGGTTCATTGTATGCAAAGAACTAAAGGATTTTGTGAAAATATCAAAATACAGATTGCATTTTCATTCGGCATTTTTGTATAATTATGACACCGATTAATGTGCATTTTAGTTCAGCTGAGTGTATGTATGTGAAGAGTAAAATCTTCAGTGTTTAGTAGAGTCCAAAAAAAGTATGATGAACAGTTAGCTTTACTGAAAATATGCACCAAGTCTTTGAAAATCGCTTAACCAATACATTGTGTGTGATGTAACGTCCATTTCAGACTCCAAAAGATAAAGTTCAGTGCATCGTGCGATGTTCTGCCACCGTGATGAATTTGCTGAGCATGGCAAACGAAAAATCTGTACCGGCTGCTGATGACTTTATGCCGGTACTGATCTACGTTCTGATCAAAGCCAATCCACAGAGTCTGCTCTCCACGATACAGTACGTGAATAGCTTCTATGAAAAGCGGATGAGCGGCGAAGAACAGTATTGGTGGATGCAGTTCTGTTCTGCTATTGAGTTTATTAAGACAATGATAATGAATATTAGCGATAACACAAGCACCGTTTGAGTGTGTACATACAGAAATCTTGTCACCTAGAGAATGTTTGTCAAGTGTGTGTGTGTGTGTGTGTGTGTATTCACAGGTTAGATGTAGTCAACTGCTCAGTTAGAAGTTGACGGTAGATGTAGGGTACATTATAATTATCAGTAATTTATAAATTGGAATTTTTTAAATAATCAATTCCGTGGTTTGTGTGTCATGTAATCATGGTCTGCTATGGCGCCACTCGAGGGAGCCACGTGAGCCGCTGTCGAAATTTTGATGAGGCGATGCTTTGGATGGACGGTGGTGTTGTTCATAATCTTGATCATGAGCCGCTTTATGGATTCGTTTCTAATTAGTCAATCAAGCATGGATCAGACTGGCTTTTATTGGCACCTTGACGTTGTCAGCTGGTGAGAATCTTCTTCGTTTTATCATGGCTTTTTGCTACTCTGGGATTGGGAAACCGATCAAACCTGACACGACGTAAAGCGTGATATTTATCTATGACCGTGTATATGCCTGAAGACGGTACTCTGGTGATTTAGAATTGTACATATTTTGGATAAAGCGAACCACTTTTAAATGGTGTTATACTTCCGAATACTCATTTAGACGTGATGCCGGCCCATTTACGGGCGTGCGCCGACTCTTCTATCTTTCCTCTCATCTCTTTTTTTAGTTTTTACCGAAAGACTTTTCCTGTGTATATTTCCATGGTGCCACTGTATATTGTATTTACAGTGATGTGTTATTGAATTGAAATAATTTGTCATAATAATCAGCCTGTATAAACACTAGTTCCATTAATCAGTATTATATATATATATATATATATATAACATTATCTTACGGTTTGCTCAGATATGTATGAAAATTTACTTGTTATTATTAAGCTGTACATACAGCCATTGACAGCATAAGTCTAGACTGATCTATAGCCAGTAATTCAGTCAGAAGTGTAGTATATGCTTATTATAATTTTTATGCTAAATACTGTCAGTGTCTACATGTATATATATATATATATATATATATATATATATATCTGTGTGGGGGGGATGGGTGTGGGGCGGTTAAAAGATAGAGCTTTAGTGAATTATTTCACTAATTAATGTGGTTTTGGCAGACTTACTTAATGCAGCAGCTGTTTATGTATGAGTATTGATTGAGAAGAGTTATGTAATAGCTGTGTCTGCCGATTGACGACGACTTCTGTTATTATTGGAGATTAAGTTCTTACAGTCCGACCTCATCGCGTTTACCCGGCACCGTTAAACGTACACTTCAGCCACATTTAACACGGCGTTGGCGTCTGCGCTACATCTTTGTTATGCATGAAGCATGAAGCGTGCGTGCGTGCGTGCGTGCGTGTGTGTGTGTGTGTGTGCTCGTCGGTGTATATTTGGTAAGACCATGTGCATGTTATAATCGTTATCACAAGAAAAATCCAAATAATCGGAGATTTAACCTCAACCCAGAGAGGTAAGTTCGCTAGCCTTTTGAAATTAAAGAACACACAGGTGCAAACAAGCATAAACACACACATTGTGTGTGTATTGTGTGTGTGTGTGTGTGTGGAAGAGCATATAGCACATTAAATTTTCCAATAGACCGTCAGTTTGTCTTGGTAGAGATTTTCCAATTGTCTGAGATTTTGTTCACCTGTGATCAGTTAGATTTTTAAGTACAGTTGTCAAATACTACTTAACACTGATTGAACTGTTCAATATGTAAATCGACCAAACAATTGTTACACACACACACGCGCGCGTGCACACACACACACACACACAATTACCATAATATCCCTCGCTTCTTAAATATTTTATTACTATGTATAGTCAATATTATTATTATTATTATTAGTTGGACAACTTTTTTTACACAATCCATGTCTTTCCAGTGTGAACTAGTTTTTGGCTTTTCTTGTTATTTTTGGGTGTATGCGTCTGTGTGTGTGTGTGTGTTTCTGTGTGTCTTCTAGGTTTGCTGTTTATAATCATTCAGGTGCAGATGTTGTAACATCTGTTATTTTACTAAATGTATAGCATTCTCAGTGAAAACTATTCATTTTTCTTCAGGGCTCTTTAGGTGAACTATAGTTGTATTTATTCTGTATAGGGAGTTTATTAATTATTGGCAGATATGGGAGTTTAAATTATTGGGGGGAGTTTATTAATTATTGGCAGGTATGTAATATTGGATCTGTCGTGGATGTTACTGCTACCCGGTTAATTACGATGGTACTACCTGTGTAATGTTCAATATGTTTACATCTTGTGGTGCAGTTCTGGACCATGGTACGTCACGTCCATCACAGCCTTCATCCTCATGTAGTGGATGATGATGATCCAAGTTATTACATCCTTCGTCCTGTTGTGTCAGTCGCGTCGTGATGATGATAATAATAATAATAATAATAATAATCATGTATATTTAATAAAGCGCCTTTACTTGCAGGAGGCATTCAAATGTCCTGATTAACAAAACACCCGTATATCAGGTGCTTAATGATAACGCATTTGGGAGAAAGTGCATCAATCTGCTCCTTCCCCCCTCCCCAATAATAAACCTTTTAGAGATTATGACCTTTAAGCTGAATGCATAATTGTGTGAATGAATTGCAATATAATTTGTCCTGCTTCAGTAATATTTAACTACCGGTAATAATTATTGTTTGTGTGTGTGTGTGTGTGTGTGAACCATGTGGATTAACTCGTGTAGATTAAATGCATCAATATTTAAATGTATTATTCCAGTCAAATCCCATTGTCTCCCACTTTGTTGGCTGTTGGCATCTCTCGACTCCTCGTCATATTTGATATTTTTCAGCGTTTTATGGTTTAAAAAAAGCTGTTTGGTATCAATAGAAATGGAATTTAATTAAGCTTTTATATCTTAGATAAAAAGAGATATAGTTTGTACGTGTGTGTGTGGGGGGGGGGGGGAGACGAGGGGGATTTAGTTAAAAATATACTGGTGCTGATCTGATAGTACGTATATTGGAGGATTCTCATCAGCGGTGCAATGCCTTCAGTAGACTGCGTGTGTGTGGGTATCCAGACAAAATATCACAGGACAAAATCCCATGGTACAAAATCTACCCGGACACAATCCCACAGTACAAAATGCCACAGGACATGATCCCAGAAAGTGAAGAGGGACATAATCCCGCATAATAAAATTTAAACACTTTTCTTTATTTATTAATATACGCAATAAAATTAAATTACTATCTTTATGTATTACCGGGTAAATTAATGAAATGACATGAATTAACAAATATAGTGAAATAATGCCTGGAAATATTTACGTGTTTACATCTAAAGTTAACTGAATATTTACACGATTCCAAGCCTTTTATTGTTTATTATGATCTGGTCCCTTTTCAAGCAGATAATTGTATCCAAGCTGATCTCTTAATTGCGGATAACTACTCTTAGATTAGCTCGAGCAAGCTCAATTAATTGATGATATTAAATTTTGTTGTAATTGGAGCCCATTGAAATACAAGTTGTAATTTGTTTTACTTGAACGGAACAAATTATTGTGATAAAATGTAGCTCTCTTATTTCTGTGTAATTTAATTTTGTTTGGGATTTTATCCCTCTATTCACTTTATGGGTTAATGTCCTACGGTATTTTGTACTGTGGGATTATTTACAGGGTAGGTTTTGTATTGTGGGATTTTGTCCTATGAGCTGTTGTCCGGGATTCGTGTGTGTGTGTGTGTGTGTGTGTGTGATGGTAGCAGTATTACATTGTACATTAGACCTCGTGTTTATCTCCTATCTTATTTTATGTACATGGATATTTTGTCATCTATACCGAGCCCGCGTTTCGTGTCTGTCAATTTTAAGATATGGTGGCCTCTCGGGATCCGGTTCGTCGTCATGCCGACTGGATAAGCGTTATTGTGCTAGGTGAGGAATCTAAATCGACGCGGACGCGCGTGCGCACACGCGCGGAATGGAGTTCGACAGACTTTACCGATGCCGATATATTAGCTGTAGAAATCGAATAACGAATTAGATACGTTTTATTCGAAGCGTATTTTTATTCGAGATGTTTTCCCTATAACTAAACCGCGTACTTATTTATGACGAAATAGTCGTGTATTATGCCAACGCAATTATGTTAACATTTGATTTACTTGATTGATATTTTAATGGCTTCTCGCTGTGTCGGTTGGTTGTCGTGTTGAGGGGGGTGGGGGTTTAGGGGTACGTGTTTTATTGGGTGAGACAATTGTCACTAATAGCACAGCGTTTGGTTTATGGGTTTATGGCAACGGTGTTTTGAAGGCGACAGACTATTGGCTTTCACATTGGCTTTATTTATGTACGTAGCAGTGTCGAATATATATATATATATATATATTAGCTGAAAACCAGACGCCTGTTGCCTCACCCGTGGACTTTTAGCAAGAAAGGCAGAAGTAAATAAAGATTGATATAGCAACGGATTAGATACCGAGTTGTGTTGAGTTTCTTTGGTCTGTTTTATGTAATATCTTTGTTGTGAAAAGCCATTGGCCTTAGTTTATGAGTACGAGTTAATCATCCAGATGTCAGCGCCTTGTGTGTGTGTGCGTGTGCGCGCGCGCGCGCACGTGACACTTATCATCTCTAAATATACTATGCGTCGTTGGCCGTAGAGAAGTGCCCGGGTTCGAACTTCGGCTGCGTTACGTCACCTATCACCTTGCCTCATTATCATTGCAGTACATAACTTTGACCACTGCGCTATTTCAAACCTCCAGGTTCCCTGCACGAATCCGACTTATACCTGTATTTATGGCGGTGTTTTCCCCGGGGGTGTCTCTTGGCCATGTGTCCCAGGTATAACCAGCATTTAAACCTCATGAGTTTTGTGTTGCGTGCGCAAATCTTGGACAGGAAATGAATATCGTGTTTTAAATGAGCCAGTTATGGCACCATCCGTTAATTGATTTAATTCCTACAATTTACTGCTGTTGTTGTTGCTGCTGCTGATCTCTACCCGATGTTTCACCCATCAGCCGCAGGTGAATGCGATAGTTTGATTTTGAAACTTTCGATCTACGGGTTCGATGAAACTTTGATGTTTTACGGCCACTTACGGGTCGCTTCTTTGGAACAGTTAAGAACCTACCACGATGTAGTGCAACCCAATCTCAATGTTCTCTAATTCTGTGGAATGCTACCTCCACCAATATATATATATATATATATATATATGTTCCAGGTGATACCAACCAATAAAAATGAATTAGCAATTCAAAACTCAAACAATTCGCAAACAAACAAACACAAAACCGGGAAAGGTCATATGAAATATGTTTAAAACAGTGAGTTATGTATTTATGACCTTTATATTTCTGGATGTGAGGGGCTCTCTTTATGGAATCTTCCGCGTTAGTGTCTTTTTTTCTATCTATCAATATATAGTTGTAAGAATCTCTTAACCCATCCCGCAAAAAATGCCATAATTAAATAACATAAACAAATAGAGCATAATTCAGAACATCATTATAGAAACAAACATCAACTTTAAATCTGATGTTATCGTAGTAATATTGGTAACAGTAGTAACAGCAAGAGTAGTAGTAGTATCAATAGCAGCTGCATACATACTAGTAGTAACAGTAGCAGCAGTATTAGTAGTAGTAAGAGTAGCAGCAGCAGTAGTAAAAGTAGTAGCAGACTCAATAGCAGAAGTAGTAGTAGTAGTTTAGTGGTGACAGGAGTAGTATTATTATCAATAGCAGCTGCATGCACAGTAGTAGTAACAGTAGCAGCAGTAGTATTAGTAGTAAGAGCCTCAATAGCAGCAGTAGAAGTAATAATAGTTGTAATAGTAACAACAGCTGCAGTAGTATTAGTGGTGACAGTAGTAGTACAAGTAGTAGTTGCAGTAACGGAAGCCATAACAGCAATAACAACAGCTACTTTGATTGTATAGCATGCCTACAATAACGTGACGGAAGATGATTTGCAAAATCCGGAATGATTCAGCCAGATTGGATCTAGATTCGTTTATCAAAATATGGCCGATGGATTGGCACGTCTTTGTTTGAGATCGAATATACACATTTTGACTCGGACGGCGTTATCAGCCGACGTAGTAATTTAAACATATTCCATTATCCGGTTGATGACTTCTAGTAGAATGTGGACATTTAAACCGTCATACGATCGAATGATATCCTGAAAATAAAATGTTATTTTAACCGTCACATCAGGATGTGTGATCTAAATGGGCTACGCCGGGTCCGACGTCACTGAAGCGAAATGCAAAATGATACATAGCCAGACCGGGATTTGAACTTCGGTGGTAGAGGTCCGTAGCCAATCCCGTTACCCGTTCAGCCAGAGAGACGTCTCGGGATATGCCGAGAAAAGTAGTAATAGCAGTAGTAGTAACATACTTAACAATATTAATAAGAAAATTGGTCAAACCTTAATACTCAGCCTTTGGTCTACCGTGCTTTGAATTAATTACGCTACAGCGTTATTTTCATTCCAGCATCGCCTCACCCCCCCCCCACACACACACACAGAGAAGCACAGGCGCATGCAAATTCATATAGAAAAGTTAAATATATTATGACAATATTTATTTTTAATCCTTTCATTATTTGTTTATTATGCAACAATAAAGACTAACGATAATAATATATTTAGGAGGAAGACTTAAAATATTACTCGTTATTAATAAAATTAATTGAACAATAATGTTAGTCAACATTACATTAAAATTGACGTCGTGTCTAGACGATTGTCAAATGTAAACATTGATTAACAGAAAATATCTAGCTATTTACACGATTTGATGGCTTCCAGTAAATGTAGGTCTATACGTTATACGGAGCTTGAATATGACTCTCGCTTTCACATCCCAGATAATTATATTTCTTCACACACGCGCGCGCACGCACGCACACACGGACGCACACACGAAGTAACATAAATGTAAATAAATAAGAAAATAATAATAAAATACCGAGACAAACATAATGGATAATTGATAAATATACAATAAAATCGATTTTGCAGGGCGTAAACTATGATTGATGACTTAAAAAATATGTATCCGACTGTATGTCATGTTTATCACGCTGTTATATACGTGTGTTGTTGACAATAACAAAATATCAACATTTTGACTTTTAAAATTCTGTTCTAATTCTTTCTGTTGAGGTTTCACGGTCTTTTTAATTAAAATCATGCCCAACAATAACCGATTTACATAATAATAATAATAATAATAATAATAATATATATATTAATAAAACTGGAGCCATTCAAAGGTGATGTTCGTCCCATTTAGCCTACCATGTGCAAAAGTGGCCGTAAAACATCAATCATCATCATTATCAAAGGTGATGTACAGTGATACCCCAAATGATACGTCTGTAAAAACCTTATAAAGGATTTTAACGATCATTATTTATCTGTGAAAGCAACAGATGTGTTTTTAGAACAGATTTAAATTTCGTTTAAAGACGACGTATATCCGCCGGCAACCTATTCCACAAAGTGGGGGGGGGGGTGTAACAATAAATAGGCAATAACCATATAATTTCAGTAGACACTGGCACCTGCAATAGTATCTGACTGGATAACCTGAGTTTTCGGGATGACTTTCTAATAGACACCAGTTCACACAGGTATTTAGGTGCCATGTCTGATAGATTTATAAGTATGTTAGTAAAATCTTGAAATGGATACGCTATCTAACAGGTATCCAATGTAGTAATATCATTTTTGTTTCACCATAATTTTTTAGAAGATTTTCAGTCGTCCATATCCCAATTTGAGCAATATAACGTTTTTAAGTATTCGCGAAAGTGGAAAATTTAACTCCTTGTCGGGATCTAGTGATATATAAAGCTGAACAACACACCGTTGATATTTAACGTCATATCGCTGCGCAGTGATCCCAAGAGGACGAGTATACGTTGCGAAAACCGAAATCCTTTGGGTACACCAGATAACAAAAACTGAACATCAGACAAAATACCATGAAGAGACACTCTCTGGGAGCGTTGTTACAAATAGGAATGAAACCATTCAAGTGCCTTATCTGACGGATCGAATATGTCTTTAAATCGAGAGAAAAGTGCATTATGGTCAACTGTATCAAATGCAGCAGACAGGTCCAGAAAAACAAGTATTAATCATAATATCAGTTTTCACCAGAACCAAGACACTTTCAGTCCGTTTAGACGGAAAGCAGCTACCCATTCTATAATTTTAGATAAAAATATTAGATTTGAAACATGTCTATAATTGTTTAGAACATTACAGTCCAAACTGTGTTTTTTTATTAATGGCTTTACAAGGGCAGCTTTCACCGGATCTTGGGAAAACACCCATAGATTCTGATTTATTAACTGTCTTTATAACTGGGCTAATCAGAACATCCAGAAACCCCTTCACAAGAAATGTTGGCACATGGGCAATTGCCTAGAAAGCATTAGATGACCTTTTCAGCAACTGTCTGATATCAGTGTCCGTAAGATGTTCGAATGTATTTATCATGAATACCCAGAACTCTTATACCAATGGCATAATAATAATATAATATGTGACATTTATATGGCGCTCTATTAAGCTAGATAGCTGTTCTAATGCGCTTTACAGTGTTATTATCACCGACTCAAACCTGTTCCAATCCAGCACACGCCTCCACTCCCAATAGAGCATACAATAATGCTGCCATTATAGGCGCAAAACGTTATTCAAACACATAGCAATCACGTCCTGTCAGTTACTCATTTTTATGGATGATGAGTGAACCAGTCGCCAACATTACAGCATTGCAACTCCGGAGCCTCGAATCCGCGACTCTTCGGCTACGAGTCCGACGCTCTAACTTACTGCGCTATCACGGCGATAAGGTGCTGGAAGGGAATTCATTATATATATTTTATATCTTGTGATAGAAGGGGTTATTAAAACGATCTTTGTCTGAGTTGGTAATATTTAGAAGGACAGTGTGCTTTTATGTAATATTTATAACACTGAAAATAGTCCTTTGATTTCCCTTGCATGTTTTGACCTTTTTATTGTAATATTCTGATTTAGCTTAAAATTTACTGAACTTGAGCATTTCGTAATGAACGCACAAACCGGCCCCGATCCACAGCCGCTCCCAATGCCTTCTGTGTCTCTTTGCAACTTATATGTTCTTATTGTGCTATGGAAACTGTGGTCTTCTTGGCATTTCCTTTGTGCTTAAAGGAGTACCTTGCTGAGATTTGGCTATTGCCAATGTATGCTGCCTGTTTTAAAGTGTATGGGTTTCTATGCCGATTACTACTGGCATTTTTTGCATTTAGCAACGAGAAAGCATATTTTATAGTAAAATTCCACCAGATTTATCAGTACTATTTGAAGCCATTAATCTCCAGCTCCAAGATTTGTTAGCCAATCAACGAACGATACGTCGTCACCAGTGCTTAGCGTACCGACTTTCGGTAAACATACCGGATTCTTGTGTTGGATTACTTTGTATATGGTCATATTTACCCGGTCATAGCCTCAGATATTCCACCTTATGATTTTGAACCAGTATATTATCATTCTGATTTATCAATTACTGAAAGTACTAAGAGTGACACGGAAACAGAGTTCATAAATACCGAGAACAATCAACATCGAGTCGGAGCTGTCAGCTGTCATTTCAGAATGGTGTTCGTGCGAGCATTGCGTTTCAATGCCTACAGCTAGCGTCTATAGAATTTACATTTTGTTGTGAATTATCAAAACATATACATGCAGCTTAGATCTTGTTACTTCAGACATTGTATTTGTAGATCTATTCTAGACTTTAAATCTACTCTGGAATTTAAATAACCAAGACAAAATTCACATCACCGAAGAACGCTTTATTCGTGTTTGATTCTTTACAGATCATACAGGCAGTTCACTTATTGAGCTTATGGAAAACCTGGCCCCAAAAACAGAATTCAATAAGAAACACATACCCCGAAGAAGATGGTGTATATGAGGCATATCATGAAATTATTTAGTCTGATAAATGAACTGTTAATATTTTACAGTTGAGATCTTTTATATTCAGTACTTTCACATTTCAAATATTTATTCTGACTCTGTGGCATTACACACCTTATATATATATATATATATATATATATATATTAAATGACTTAATTCTGTTCTTATTACAATATTTGATACATAGCTGTATCATGTCAATGATATTACACACATGCAACACATTTTATTGAGATAGCTAGGTAATATATACCCTTGTCAATATGATATATGGTTTAAACAAAAAATAAACATCTACATATACTTCACAAAGTGAAGTTATTTTGACAAAACATTCAACTTCTATAGTCATTAGTTTTTCACAAGTTACAAGATTAATATGTATATTTCAAGGCAATTCAATTAATTCCACTTCAATGTTCAATCAATATTACAACTAATTTGGTCCATGAATAAAAACATACAATGACATGAATGTTGAAAACACAGCAATGAAGATGGGCTGAACTGCATCAATCTCATACATATGTAATTGTCTAATTACAACCATATATGATAAAGGAGTAAAAATTAGGGGTTAAATTAGGTAATTAATACATACAGATAACCTACTACTGAGGCAAGTTGCACAAAACAAAGCAATATTTTCTTGTATATTTATACATTATCCATATAATCCACCCCACCTCAATTTTCATGAATTAGATACCCATGCAATAGCAATGTTTGATTCATTTATTGGCTGTAATTAGACAATTTCTTATTTGAAATAGACATATTTCACTAGCTTGTGAAATGAACATGTAGATGTTACACGTTAATGCTTTTAGCCCAATTAAGATTCAAGAAGGAAGTATTTGTTGGCTAAAAGTAATTTTGTAGCTCAAAATAATCAACTTAATTCAGATGTATCTTGCTAAATTGGTTGGCAGATAATTAAATAGTCCATGTTACATTTCACATTAGGCACCAAGTAATTTTGTGTCAATAATTATAACTAAAGTGCAAACATTATGTGGTACAAACATTAGGAATTATTGTTTCTTTGAAGGAAACATATTTTAAGGGAGTTAATATGGCAAATACAAATGTGTCCATGTTACCTAAATGAGTCACCAACTACATGGACCTAGTCTTATTATTTTAATCCTGTACAAAGATGACCATCTATGTAACCATAACAAAATGTAAAAAAATCAGGCTTGAAATGACATTGACAGATCCGAACTTGTCTTGCGGAGGGATGAAATAATTTTAGTTTCTTCAACCAACTAACCAATTTAAATTTATTATCTCATGGCAGCGTGAAAAGGGAGTATTCAGGATTTGGTTTCTCCGTAAGCAGACAGTTTGGTGCGCAACAAGTCAGGGTTTTGATGGTTTTTCTGTTGCTTAAAACATACAAGGATATATGAGATGATTCACAGAGCTAAGCAATGGTGACGTCACAAGGCTAGGTCAAGGTCGAGAAAATAAATGGCGCCATTTTCGAAGCTCAGTTGCCGCAGAATATCAGACCGTCTTCCATGCATGAAAACTATATTAGAAAGCAGTGGTTTTTATACATAAACATGTTGATAATAACTTTTATTTAATGATTGACAATATAGTGTAAAGAAAAACGTCATTTATTGATATGAAAATAGAGCAAAGTTCCCCTTTAAAGGTGCATGCTCATCTACAAGGTCCCTTAATGTACTATCATAGATATCCACCAGATGATCCACATCATATGGCGGATCCAATACCAGAGAAGAGACCTGCAGATCAGCAAAAAAAGCATTCTTTTATATCCTGTATGAAATAACTTTTCTGAAACAGATGGTTTCTGTAAAGATACACCAATGTTAATAAGGAAATAGTTAGACAACGTGGAAGACACAGGCACCTTCGATCAAATTATCAAGGCGCCTCCGTGGTCTAGTTCGAGCGCATTGGACCACATATCATTACCACCTCAGTTCGAATCTCGGTGTGGGCATATCTGAATGGTGTTTCATCTTTCACTTCGCTTCATTACGTTTAGAGGTCGCCCGGCCCAATTAGCCTACCATGTGGACAAAAGTGGCCGTAAAACACCAATCCTCCTCATCATCATCGATCAAATTATCATCATCACGGGAGATGACAAGATCTCACACGTGACCGTGTGTGCGCACGCGCGCGCGCGTGTTCTTTCTTGCACATGCTGTATGATATTGGCAGATCTAAGTATGTCAGCCAATTGTTTGGTATCTGTATTCCTCACCTAAGATCAATAGACGATCGTTGTTGGTAGCGAGAAACTGAACGAATTCCGAAAATTCTTTGAAGAAATCTGCAACTTTCACATAATTTTTTGATGTTGGGCGTAATCGGCAAATAATAGCTACACGAATACGTTATGGTCCCCAGACTGAAGGGTCGGTTGAGCATTTTCCCAAAACAGCCTAAACGGGCAAATGAGAATCACACCTCAAAGAATCGTGAATTAGAATGTGAAACTGAGCCGTCTGGTCTGAAACAGTCGGCGAAGTCTCTGTAATGACGAGAGCATCAAGCTCCATATCCCTACCAACATCAGATAGTTCATCGATTTATTACAGATCGCCTGACAATTTATTAGATCATTACTTAAATCTTGTACAGCTGTGTTATTATATGGTGTTATTGGTACAGTGATCAAATTACTCGGATCAGACCCCATCTGTTTTTGACGTTTTCCACTACGTGGACGCATCGCTCAACATATGGCAAGTAACCGAGCTTTGCTATATTTCATTATCTGTAAATATATATAATTATATAAGGATAAATAAGGGGAAAGTAAATTTTGGTGGTTACACAACAACAACGCCAACAGCTCTAAACCATTAAACCATGTAACCGAAAAACGGGTTTTTAGTGTAAACACTCGGGTGGAGGATGATAAAGCGTCAAATGATTTATTATAACAGAAATAAAAATGACACAAATAAAAATAACATAATAGAAATAACAAAACAATAACAAATAACCTATATAAAATAACATAAATAAATAAATATAACATAAATAACAAAAAATAAATAAATAACCAAAATTAAATCTATGGTATATAATTCATAAGATACACCAGTTTCGCTGATATAATTGATCTGATAGCTGAAATATCCTAGAAATATTCCGATACCATAACATTGAGAACCGATCATACTTCCCGCATAGATGTCCTATTTGGGGCCATAAAATGTAAATTTATTAATTGCCACAAACAAAATATATTTGTTTATAGTTAGTGAGCAATTTTACGCCATAAATACGGGGACTTAAACGTGAATACTAAATGATCTCAGTAGTTCGTTTGGCTCTCTGAAGGGAATATTTAAAAAAAAAAAGGGGAAATACCTCCGCAGTAGTAGTATTAGTGATGGTAGTATCGGTAGTATTAGTAGTGGAGGTGTTTGTTGTAGTAGTAGTAATAATAACACTGGAATATTTCCGCTACTTTATGTTATAGCAATAATTGTGCAAATGGATGTTATATTGAACCGATATTATCCCCCAATAACGTGTAACATATTTTTGAACTCTTTCTTATAATATTTTTAGTTATTATTATTACCAATATCATCATCATCATCATCATCATCATCATCACCATAATCATCATCGTTATCATTATTTCACTATTACAGTTACGTTTTGTTCATCCGGACCCTTGTGTTCCCGTTGTGGTTCATCTTTGAGTTCACTTCATTACCTTCGGAGGTCGCTCGGCCCTTTTAGCCTATCATGTGCACAAAGGTGGCTGTAAAACATCAATCATCATCATCATCATTTCAAACTATCGTAACCAACACATTGATCTAATGGCGGATAAACCATAATCAAATAAGCATTGACATTAACATCTGATGGTAATCTTCCTAATTGACCTTTTGAGCAAACTCTTCTTTTGTGCGCATCAATATAAAACACTGATCCTAAATTTGTGACGCTGGACATGAAGTATCTACTCGGGATAGTTGTAATTAGCAACGACCGGATGAATATATACAAATAACAGACTTTAAGGTCATTTCTCTCTCGAGCTGATCTTATAAAACCGGAAACACGAATAATCGGATTATCTCAACATTTGAATATGTGTACGGCTCGCTCCCCTAAAATATCGAACTGACTGGGATGAGCACGGATTGCTGGAGTACAGTTTAAGGATAAATATCGACACACACGCGCGCGCACGCGCACACACACACACACACAAACGTGTTTAATGCCCAAACTCACTACATGTGAATTTCTGTAGCGATCTCACTACACAGTGAAATAATCATAGTAGAGTAGCAAATAGAAACTATTCTTTAAACGTTTATTCAGTAGGTTTAAAAAAATCTTTTTAATTCTTTATCTTCAAAAATTAAAGTATGAAATGTCAAAGGAAAGTCACTACTACATATAGTTACACACATGAAAGTCATAATTAAGAAAGTTATTGTTCGTTGTCTGTTTGGTTATTAACCCTAATTAAGATTGTCTGTTTGGTAATTAAGATTATCCTCACCTGTCTCATTGAACAGTTACCACCTCCAACCTTTTTGCTTTACATTTGCTATTAATGAATGAAAATCAGGGTAATATTGGCCAATAAATGCAGGCAGAAATGCAAATCATCATCGCTGTATTTATCAACCGAGTGACAACTTGACAACAAAATTAATACTATTTGATCACTATTTATTTTGTATAATTCACTAACATAACACGTGTTTGGAAGTTTATCTATCCTTTTCAACTTAAGTGTCAACATATTGTTTTGCTATTGACAAATTCTCTTGAGCAGTCGACATGCCCAATTTCGGCACTTCGGTTTAAGGGCGCCAACGGGGTGGTCTCGTTCTAGCTTAAACTATTCTTTTTGCTTACATAGGATCAAATTATCGGAAATAGAATTAACAAGAGACATATTAATGTACCTATATATAAAGTGTATATAATCGCGAGATCATATATACTAAAGATTAGAGACTTCAAATCAATAATGCAACGCATACGGTCACCACAGAGCGCACATGATCTTATTCATTCACGGAACATTGCTCTCGTTTTGACTCTATGACATCACACAGGAACTCCCCTATCTTGACAAATCATACAACCTGTTGCGAATATGATGTAGGAGTATCTTTTTTAATGTAAAGCAGTAAGGGACCGACTTCGATCGAATGGCGCTCTTCGTTTGAAGTGCGCCCACCCTTAGAACGAAGTTTTGTCATGGTTAGTGACGTTCATGTGCTCACAATTAAAAAAAGAGACTCCTAAATCATATTTCAAAGAAGGGCGCCTTTTGTTTCTATGGCGTCCTATGATCGAGGTCCGTCCCTTACTGATTGTTATTGAACAAGTCGTAAAACCATGTGACGAACATTGTTACTTGATTGAATGTCAAATTCACCTACTGACCTAGTAGTATCCACGATGCTTTATACAATTGCTCATATCGAATATAAACTTCACCAATCAAGAAAGGAAGAACACACTTCTTAAATATTATCGTTGATATTCATTAACAATTCTGTGGAAATAAGATAAATATTAATTTAAAATGTTTGGTGCTGTGCCCATGGCAGTCATTCTGAACCGGGAACACTAATGCTCGACAGCCTCGTTATATTTACATCGATTTATGGTTAACAACCGTCTTGTTTACAGTCAACTATCAAATACAGTCAATGTCAAATATCAATTACCAATTTTTCACTATTAAATCATATTATCAGGATCATAATATTGCATAACTGTGGTTTTAAAAAGTCTAGCCAGCGCTTTGATGATTTTTCAGCGGCGGCCGTGATGTTATGTTTTATTCGCAAGGGTCGCCAGTGGTCAACATGGAGTAAAATGTGCTTAACTAAAAATGGCGTTCTAAAAATCGTCATATCAGTTATACTTTTTTCACGTTGAACCGACAAACTCATGCATCCCATTATTTTTTCAGTACAGTATCTATATGACTTCAGAAGTTACTTCCACGTCATTTACAAAGTCACTACACGGGTGTATGTAGTGACTTTCCCTGGTGTAGTGACGTTGTTGGTGTGCAACCATGTCTGAGTAGTGAGTTGATGGGTAAAACAAGTATGCACGCTCTCTCTCTCTCTCTCTCTCTCTCTCATACACACCCACCCACACACATACACGTTATTGTTGTTGTTGTTGTTTAATTTTACACCATGCGCACACACGCACGAAGAAAGCCTATTAACATACTGGCATTTACAAGATCGAAATTCATTCGGTTGAGTGTTTACGCTTCGTCGGTGTTCGCGTCTGGCACAAACAGCACCGAGACCATACTTTATGGCAGTGCATTGTTTGAATGGAAGCCTCTTATTTTGCCGGATTAAACATCCTACAGCCACGGATATCACTGAGATTCGAAATCGATCACTGAGGACTATCGGTGACGCGGTAATATTGGCCAGAATGGGATCGACTGAAGGAAGGACACCTGAGGCTATAATTATAATTTGATGATGATTGATCTGTTTAGTAGTGACACGTCTCGTATTTAGATCAGTTGACGGTGTGCGTATATAGGGTCAATATCAATCAATCAACTAACCAATCAATCAGACAGACAGATATTCAGTCAGGCGGCCGGACAGTCAGTCAGCCAGCCAACCGGTCGGTCGGTCGGTCAGTCAATCAATCAATCAGCTAGTCAGTCAGTCAATCGGTCAGTCAGTCAGTCAGTCAGTCAGTCAGTCAGTCAGTCAGTCAGTCAGTCAGTCAGTCAGTCCGTCCGTCCGTCCGTCCGTCCGTCCGTCCGTCCGTCCGTCCGTCCGTCAGTCAGTCAGTCAGTCAGTCAGTCAGTCAGTCAGTCAGTCAGTCAGTCAGTCAGTCAGTCAGTCAGTCAGTCATGTAAAACAAGCATATTTTTTATACATCAATGAATGTAGCTGAACGTGTTGTTTATATTGTCGCATATGTTACTTGATCATATATGGTTATCGTCCAGTGACACTTCATGGAACTAAAATAGATAGAATTATAAAGCAAACTGAGCCGCGAAATAGACCGAACGAACACAATCGAGCTAACTCATCGGCCGTTGAGGGCGCCTCCGTGGTCTAACGGTAACGAGTTGGATCACAGATCACTACCACCCGTGTTCGAATCTCGGCGTGGGCATATCTGAAGGGTGTTTCATCGTTGACTGCGCTTCATTACCTTTGGAGGTCGCTCGGCCCATTTAGCCTACCAAGTGTACACAAGTGGCCATAAAACATCAATCATCATCGGCTGTTGACATCAGAAATACAATTATCCTCTACTTAGTTTAAATGTGACATTGAACATTACAGTTTATAGTTTTTAAATGTTTAATTCTTTTTTTACAATTTTAGCCTCAGATGTGCTTCCTTCTGACCATATGATTCTAACCAACTTTACCGTGTCATCGATATTCCAAAAGCTATTCACCGAATAATCATATAGGATGAAGCAAGATGATGACAGATGAAGATGCATGATGCCAATAAAAACAGATGATTATATGAAATACGTTCAATGATTTAAATGACTGGATAATTCAGTACGATTTTTTGTTCTAAAATATAGGTTTTAAACTTAGAATTGCTGCGTCTAACTTTTAGAAAAAAAAGGACCCCAGTTTTATGTTTAATTTCTTAAACTAGAATTGTAGCAAATGTTAAATAAGCGCCAAGCCAATCTACAATTTAGGAAAATTATGATAATGAAGTATCGAGGACATTGTTACTGCTACTGCTGTTTCTAACCTTGGCTGTTTGATTCACCACATGCCGCATCGTTGTTTCACCGTACATATAGGCCTAGTAGAGAGAGATGGGTTTGTAAGTAGGGCCAAGTTCGCTACGCGCTGAAACATCGATAAAGCAATCGCTCAATATAATTGAAATCGGTAGGGTCAGCTTTTTTTAAGTGGTCAGGTATTTCACCTCCCAGCGTGAATAGTAGTTTCTCTCAGTTCAGTTCTCTGATGAATCTCGCGAAGGTTGTATTCGCGATTCGTGATTCTCTGCGCCGCTACCCTTTCATACCCATCATAAGAAAAACAAGCGAAACGCAAACGCGTATATACATCCCCACCCCCCACCCCACCACCGGAAGCGGAAATCTCATTAATGTGTTTACTATCGCTCGATTTCAGAGATCGTGTCATATTGACATTTTACTCATGCGCGGACATACTGACACGCAGCCACACACCACCATACACCATTCCAATATTTATGCGATCATTATTTACTGCTGTCAATAAAACATGATGACGACACAAATATAGGAGACAGCAGACGATAATATGATCGACTCGCCATCGTCATTTAGGGTAATTTAACCAAATCCTGGCTACTTTATTTTTAAACAGCTCCCAGTAATTCATTATTCAAAATAACCGATTCAATTGTTCTCGCCAAGAAAATTAAGTTAGACTAAACCTGGTCATCAGCCGTAAGTTTTATTTGAGCGCTATGATCATGTGCTATATGAGTTTAAAACCAAATCTAGGATTTCACTATATCCTGGCCACATCTTCCCTAACCCGGGCCCGTGAATATATACTTTTCACCTAACCCTGGCCACACTTCTTTATCGTGATCAAACTTGAATAAAGAGTTGTTTGTACACCAACAATCATACTATCAATGCAACTCATCTGTTAGTTAAAGGTTAACATGGGGAATTAAGTAGAAACAGGTGACTATGAGAACGAGGCTAGTTTGATTCGGAATCCAGGCGAAACGCCTAACATTTGGGACCTACCACTGTAAACACCTGATAAACACTCATTAGGAACCTAAGAGATCTAAACTTCACTGAAAGTCTCAAAAATGGACAAGACCCCCTAAATCTAAGGTAATTAGACCCTGTACGTCGAAGTCTAGAGACTGAAGAACAAGCCTCTCGAAAAACAAATCATCGGAGGTCAGATATCTGGAGAGCCCCATTCCACCTCCAACACGGGACATGTATCCCGAATGTAATATGTGTCAAGCCCATAGTCAGCTTAAGAGAGTTATTTTCAATTTAATCTGAATAATGAAATGATTGCCCCACAAAGATGGGTACGTTTGAACTCCTGGCTAAAGAACATACACAACAGTCAACAGTTCGGTTATAAAGTACAATCTTTTGTCATCTTATTCCAAGAACAGTTAACTATTAACAAACGGCAAAATGCAAATCATTAATCAAGATGTCCATAAGCATAACATCTAAAAGATCTGAACGACATCTATTAAAAACTTATAAACAATTAGGTATCATATGTGGTGGTGTCTTCCCTCAATCAGCGTTAACTGCTGCAATAGCTGTTATCATTTCCTCGTTTCCACTTGACCTTCTGTGCAGATATTTTGTACCAGACCCGGCCAGTACCTTTATTGCCTTGTGATCAAGGACAATTCCAGTTTCATCTATGTTTCAGATTTCACACCTTCCTGGTCCATACCCTGATGACGAACAATGGCGGCTGTTGGTTCTGGTTTTCTTAACTTCAGATCAGGTTGTGATTTCGGAATTCCACACCACCATTTATTTTGATGCCATTCCACCTTTGAACATCGCACCCTACTCTTTCGCATGCTGCCCAACATATATCAAAACCTGTTTCTTGGCGAATCCTACACCCATGTCTGTCCGGTTACGTGCATCATCAACCCGTTTTCTCACCTGTTGGTAAGTGAACCTGGGCATCATCCCCGTGTTTGCATCAAATGTTACCTTCTCATTGGGGCAGGCTTGCAGTGTTGCCCGTGGTACATTAAATGTGGTTTGGACTGCTCGATGGGACATCTCGCCTGAGTTGACTGCTTGAAGTCCTGCTACCATGTCAGTCTCATTCCAAAGCCTAGTGTTTATCGGCTTTGAGTGTGGGTTGGAACTATTGTTCAGTCAACATCTCTAATATGTGACTTACATTCAGCCCATAAAATATGTACCACACAAACCTACATCATATCAGCCTATAATTAATCGTTTACAAGGCATAATTATAAGACACCTCGGTCACTTTATTGTGGGCATGTAATGTATCAATTCCTTTCCTTTGGTTAATTATAGGAAATTATGGACATTTTAAAGCCTTAGCATTTACTACATGATGGCCGTTCATTTTATTGGTATTCCTAAATATTTGACATTAACCCAGATCTAGCCATGGGTCAAATTGACTACATACCCATTCTAGCATAGAAGGACACGAAGGGATTGTTTTCAGGCATAAAACCTATTTAAAAAGATCTTCTCTAAACGTACAGAAACTAATAATTGCCTCACTTGTGCTCTCTAATATACTATTTATTTGTTGGCAAGATTCACAAAAGTTTAAAAGTGAAACCTTTGGACAAAAATGTGTTAGTCACACTTCAACTTACCGTGTGTCCTAATTCAAAATACAACGTGATGACGTAGGGTGTTACGTGTCGAAATTATAGTACCAGTAGATGGCACAAACACATATCCAGCTCATGGACACAAAGAAGAAATTAGCGATTTCTGAACCACCAAAAGTGGCCCAATTTGGGGGGGGGGGGCTGATTTAGATGAAATTACCCTATTTGATCAGAAACAGTGCTGAGGACGAAACTTATTTCTTCAAAGACCTATCTAAATACCATTCAAAAACAATTTGTACTTCTGTGGTGGAGCTATAAATTGATATTCGTCGTATTAAGGACCATAAATCACAAATAACCTGCGAGAAATAGATCTGAATACAATCAATATGATAATTCTTTACAAACCTCTCTGATTAAGATAGCTTATCATAATTAACTCCATCTTTCATATCTCATTTATGGTTGTCAGTTTGACTTTCGGTGCTAAATTATCAAAATTGAGGTTTTTAAATGTTAGCGTCAGAAAGGTCAGTTGTCTTTCTGACCTTTGCTCGCAGTTTACATGCCAAAAATCGGTCGAACTAAGCTCATTATATTTTACATCATTAAGGACGCTTAAAATTACTTGGAGGCAACATCGTGTGCTAGTCTTTCTAGAATTATATTTTAAAAACATAATAAAATCGGGTCTTCGTAACAAATTCCTCCATAAAAAGAGCGAGAAGAGTCTCATGTATATTAAGATATGATCAACGACAATGAGGTAGTGGATAGCTGAAAATGGTCAAACTATTGAATCCAGAGCTACTGTAAACATTTATCTTTTTTGTAAGAAAGTCGTAAACTCGCCAAATGATTTGATCTTGAAGTTTCAAATTTAACATTACATTATTTTAGCACTTAACTGGACTGATAATAAAAACCATGAAAAATTAACTTTACCCGGATCCTACTATTGCGACCTTTACGTCTATGACATTTTCCAGGAATTACCCTGTTTCAGAAACGATTTAATTGGTTCACTCAAATCTTCTGATTTAATCATAACCAGTTTCTCATAGTCAACATCAAAATCTTACGAGGAAGATATGTCATCGATTTGGGCGTCAGAAAGATCGATTTCACGCGGACATTTTTTCAAAAACTCCATTTTGTACGATATTTGGCGGGAAAATTTGTTACACTCTTAGACTCTTCTTTGTCAACTTGTGGCTGTGAAGTGCTGTTCCAACTCATCCTTTCAGTAGATGATTACTGTTTGCAGACAGACGAATTCCTCTGTCAGCTGGAAACAATGCCTCAAATATTTGCATCACATTTCATCTTGTCTAAAATTTCATGAATAATATTAATTCTTCCTCCAGACATTGATTAACAGATTAAACCAAAAATTACGATCTAAGTACGGATATCTTGTTTAATGCCAACTTTGTGACCTGGCTAAAAGTTGGCGGTGTGGTGGGGTGACATTAGAGTGGGAGGAGGCATATTCGGCGAACAGCCTTGGGGTGGTGGATGAATGGGTCCAGCACATAATTGTGTAAAATATGCATGTAGTGTATTGTCGGGATAATAAAAGACCATGTATGGTTAGTAATAACAATTTATATATTAAACACATAATAATTTAAATACAGGCATAAACACTGTATAACGCAAAAATGATGCGTCTATTTGGTATATTGTGGCATGATTTTATATAATATATAAAGATAATCATGGAACACTGACATTTGCGAACTGTTGTACTTTAATGAAGAAATAAAAAAATTATTTAATACTTCACATATTCTAGTAACCGAATCAGGTCTAATGATTTAAAACGTTAGTATATAAGGTGAAATAACCTACTATAATATGCAGACTGTTCAACTAATTGACTTTAATTTCATGTAAAGAAGGTATGCTCATGTTTTTATACTTTAGGAACAGCTGGTCATGTGAGCGGGTCAAGTGATTAGCCATTTTCAGCCAACTTCCCGTGTAGCAAAGGAACAGAGAGAGAGAGAGAGAGAGAGAGAGAGTGTGTGTGTGTGTGAGTGAGTGAGTGACAGACAGACAGACAGACAGACAGACAGAAAGACAGACAGACAGACAGACAGACAGACAGACAGACAGACAGACAAGCGGGCAGACAGACAGACAGACAGAGAGATAGAGATAGAGATGTTCACACAAACAACAATAAAAGAAACAACACGCCAGGCTTCAATCACAGTTCACCTGCATTCGCCATTTGATGACGTCACAGAGACTACCCATTCGGCCCCATATCGATAAACTGACCGGATTTTAATGACGGTAGATTAATGTCAGTGCGAACGATCAAAAATCAAGGCCGATAAATGTGTATTAGGCTCGTAAAACGATGGTCACCATCGCGTAGTCATACAACTCGCCTTCGTGTTTATAACTGACAAGTGGGCGTGTGTTTTATCAACGGAAAAAAACCTGAAGGTTTCCCACGAGGCTCACGTGTAAACAATTGAACACCCGCCGCCAGATACCTTATCGCTAACTATTAAGATAAGCAAAGCAACTTTAAGCAATAATTGAGCATTCGCATGAGCTAGGATTTGGCGGTTGGCTGTCAAAATGCTGAGGTGTCTCTTCGTTCTCGCCGTGTGTTCATTTGTCAGCGGTAAGCTATATAAGGTATCATCGTGCGTTCAACTGTGGGTTTATTGATATCGAAACTGAAACTCTGCGCGGGGAGGTCTTAACTTTCTAAATAAACCCACTTCAAGTAGCCAATTTTTACCCCTCCTGTTTCGCCGAGGATTCAGAATAAAAATTAATTTGTCCATTTTAAGCGTTGGGTTTGGACTAATGATAAATTGATCCCAAGCGTTTTATGGTCACGCACTAATCACGTGTTTTGTTTTGGGTCAAAGCTGAGAGCTGGCTCCCTATTGGTCAAATGTGGGACACGTTTTGGGGATTGTTGGTCCAGTTTGAGCGAATATTGACCTGAAGTCTATTTCGGTTTATGCTATTTAGCCAAACAAATGAGAAACGCTTGTGACCTATTTCCAGAATACTGCATTAATTTTGTGTCTTAACTGCAATATGGAACAGTTTTATGACAATCTATTGATGTGCATAGAATACAATTAAGACAAAAGTAAATTAGTAAGAATATTATAATCAACTCTCTCAATTCAATAACGTGCAGTTATAACTTATGAAATAAAACTTGCACAATATTATAAGCACATTAGTTATAGGCAGTGTGGTATTGTGGGGTGTGCGGGGTGGCCACTTTGGGACCAATACTATAATTTTATTATTTTCTTGTGAACTTAAGATATATTTTTGGAAATGGTTGTTTTCCTATATGGCTGAATTGTGAAGGGTTAGTGCCATTTGTTTTTGCGCTGTTTCATCGCCCCCACCAAGCCATTAGTTATATGGGAACATAAACTTCTATTTCTGTGTGTGTGCTTGCGTGCTTGCGTGCGTGCCTGCGTGCACACACACACACACACACACACACACACAAACGTCTTTCCGTGCGTACATTTTGTAATACAGATCATCTTTCCCAGGTAAGTTTCAGATGTGAGTTCACTTTCAGGTGAGAAGCCGTGTGGTCGGCTAATAGAGTTACCTGGTAACACTACGAGTAAAATTATTGGCGATGAGGATATCAGCTCGCATGAGGCGCTGTATCCATGGCATCTAGCCGTAGAAAGGCGAGCTGCCGGTGATGGCAGCTGGACATACAGCTGCGGCGCCACGCTGATCTATCCGGATTGGGCCGTGACAGCTGGATGGTGTGTGGAGAACAGTAGGTAAGCAGTCATCTGGATCGACGACTGTGAAGACGCTTGCAGAGGCGTCTCCGTGACGTAACTGGTAGCGCGCTGATCGTAGACCTCTAGAAATGGAATAGGGTTCAAATCCAAGCTGAGTTTGGTTGGAAGTCTGTTTCATCCGCTATCCCGCCTATGGTTATGGTTCGGCCAATTAAGCCTAACCTTCTGCACAAAACTTATGGTTCAGTTCTGGTGGTTCTTTGGCAGAACTGGGATTGTTTCGCTTTTTAGAGGAAGGAAATACACTAAAGGGAACGTTTTTAAAGAGGCGTATCTCGTAAGCCAAGATCGGGGTTTATGGTTTTGTTGTAAATAAAAACACAATTGGAAGTATAAACTGCTGGTGCCGAAATGTATATATATATATATATATATATATATATATATATATATATATATATATATATATATATATATATATCTGTCTGCGTGCACGCGTGCGTGCGTGCGCATGTGTGGTAACTTGAATGAATTTAGAAACGATAACAAATCCTTCTATGTGTAGTTAGACCAAACC
>JAODUP010000387.1:117500-127500 GCA_025642065.1 Paralvinella palmiformis | reverse complement strand
TGTGTTGTTGTATATGTGCTCAATATGTATTATTTTAACCATTGAAGTGGAGTCTTCAAAGCCCAACAGGTAGCGCGGTAGGCCATAGAATCTCCAGCCCCCGGGTTCGAATCACAGCCTATGGATATGTTTGAAAAGAGAGGGAGGGGTTTATTACAGAGATGTATAGATGATATCTGACCCGTATGTGTGTGTGTGGGGGGGGGGGTCAAGAAACGAGCCAATATGACAACCAATAAGTAATATATATCTGTGAGTCATTGTAGCTCGAGAGTTAGAGTCGTCGACCAGATATTGGGGGGGGGACTTCCTTTCGAATTCGGCAAGTGACTGATAGTTTTTTCTTCGTGTTCCCTCAGTTGACTCAGTAAATGGTTAATATGGGAATTATATGGCAATGAGTGGCAGCTTAAATCGGCATAGATTTGAGAGAGTTGAGATAGTTCTAGATTGTACGGCTCCATATCAGATATAAGACCTAATTACGATTATTACGTATATGTTGCTGTTTTACGGCTACTTAGGGTAAATAGGCCGAGCGTTCTCCATTGATTAATTTATTTCTGACATAGCCCAGCCGGGGTTTAAACCCAGATGCTTTAGATCTGTGGGCAACCGCGCTACCAGTTAGGCCATGGAGGCGCCCCATTTAAGTATATATATATATATATATATATATATATATATAGGGTCCCTTAATAACTACATATTTGTGTAACAATATGAGCATCATACATTAAATATATTACTATTGTAATCGATGCCAGGCGATCATTAATTATGTCTAATTCAAGGAAATACCAAACAAATATCAACAAAGTTGACTTTATAAACTCTCAGGTTATTAGTATCTGTAGTGAGCCAGTAAACGTGATAACACGATTCAGCTAATAAACAGCCAGGTGTATGATAAACTAATCTGTTGTAAGATATGATTAATATTTGACAGGTTGGTTTTTTCTCACCGAACGATCATTGTTAGCTTAAAGGGACAGTTGGCCCCCGGATAATATTACTTAAGCATGTAATGCCCATAACAGCAAACAACAATTTTACATTAATAATCACGAACTCTCTACCTGATATCATATATATAAGGAACTAATCTAAATTACTGGAGGGCCCCCGTTACGGCCGCACCGGACGCCAGATTCGAAGGCGGGAAAAAGATAAGTCGAGTGCTCTGACGTCACTTGGGCCAGGCGTACACAGAGTTCACATGGACACCAGATAGTGTTTCCGGTTATTCTCTCGCTCTCTTCGATGATTCCGCTATCTTCTAAACGATCGGAATCGTCTTCATCTTGTAATGTTACTTCCGGCTCAAGCTGATATGGCTGAGTGTCAGCCATGATGTAAATTTAGCGAGATTACTACGCGTTTCTAAATGTGACGTCGGCATTCAGGAGCTTCCGGTCTCTGTCTAGCTTCCAAATGGCGGCGCCCACAGGCCATTAATAGTCTATTAATCAGCACTTATAACTGGATTATTTAATATTAATATAATAATATACGAAATAGGTTAATCTAAGGCGCTTGACAATAAATAAGTCACATGGATGTAACAGATTTACATCTTTAAAAATACATAATTCTTTCCAGCCAAATACATAATATATTCAGCTAGAAAAAGCTGAAACAAAAAGATTAGTTTTTATCTTCTTTTTGAAGGTATCAAGGGTCTTGCACTTTCTTATGGTTACTGTAAGATTATTCCATAAGGTTGCAGCAGCCTTTCTGAAACATCTATTACCGTATGTCACTACACGTGTTATTGATACGGCTAAGATTAAGAATGTTCCAGACTCAGATCGTAGAGACCTTGTCGGCTGATACGGTACGACAAGTTCCTCTAAGTACTGAGGGACAGTCCCTTAAAGTGCCTTAAAAGTGTACACCAAAATCTTGTACTGCGCCCTGTATATAACCGGAAGCCAATGCAGGGAGTTCAAGACTGGTGTTATGCGTTATCTTTTATCAGTGCGAGTGACCAACATGGCAGAAGAATTCTGTACTTTCTATAGCCGTGTCATCAGTGTGCTTGGAAGGCCATACAGGAGAGCGTTGCCGTAATCTAGCCGAGATGTTATCAGGGCGTGTGCCAGTGTTTTGATGATGTACCGCCCGATGTGACAAAAAAAGTAATAAACATCAATCGTTTTCACATTTTCACAATATTTATGATATTTGTGAACATACCTGTATTAGTCCTAGAAAGTTTAAATAAAGGTGAACTGCTCCTTTAAGATTATAATAATAAAATAAAAGAATTAATTTAGCGTCGGATGGATTAAAATCGTCTTTGACGCTGTTCGGCTAAAATAAACACAGCGTAGTAATAAATCACAGAATAAAATGAAAAAAAAACAAAACAAATGTGGTAATAAAAGTTAAAATACTAAGACTAAATTAGTTAATTACACGTTTTGTTATAGTATACGTGATGCAAGTTGATCTTTAGCTATGTTAAGATGATTTTTAATGTTTATTACTCTTTTTAAGCACTATCCATTTAGATCGTTAATAAAAGCTGTCGTGTGTAACAGCTAAATTGATTCTACTACATAATTGTTTATGGTCTAAAATAATGTTTTCTTTAATAATAATAATATATATATATATATATATATATATATATATATTTTCGATATTTCTGTACCCCAGCAATCTGTTCTCATCGCAGTCGGCTCGATATTTTAGGGGAGCGATCCGTACACATATTCAAATGTTGAGATAATCCGATTATTCGTGTTTCCGTTTTTATAAGATTATCTTGAGAGAGAAATGAGCTTAAAGTCTGTTATTTATATTTATTAATGACAACTATCCCGACCATATACTTCATGCGAAGCGTCACAAATTCAGGATCAGCATTTTATAACTGTTTTTAACGATTAAGTTAATGCTTTATCATGGGTACTAATTTTAAACATATTTAAAATTTGGATTATAGATGACGTTTTTCAGAAGAGACCATTGACCTAAATATAAAACTAGACCTAGCAGTCAGTAGAGTTTGAATTGGCCGCCATGACCAAACAGCCCTGACTTCCGGCAAGGGAAAACACAGATGTTGAAGCGGCTGTGCTTCGAGTTTTGAACCTACGAATTGTGATGTGTGCATTATACTTTTGTGTGTCCAGACAATCTGTATTATTCCTCTCCTATTATATGCCATGAAATATGTAAAAGTAGTTTTATACAAGTCCGTACCTGTTTTCCATCAAATCGGCGGACGTGTTCGGTCTAGTTTGTTTTTTAGGTCAGTGGAAGAGACAACTTGCCAGGCGCCTCCCCACCACTATAATGTCCCGGCGGGAGATTGAACCATGACCTGGTACACATAAATGACCCATAAATAAATCAGTTGGCTATAGCGGTCTAAACACATTGATGACACGTGTTGTTAAGGGAACTGATTTATGTGTTCCCATTTCTTTCAGATAGTCATCAAATAATCGATGGCCTATGGACTATGGAGGATTAATCAATCTATAGACAGATAAAGAATTAAGATATTATATATGCGTCACTATCTCTGGTTCACCTGTAACCTCAATGAGGCTTGACCTCCATATATTTGACTTAAGTTTTACCATTCCGTATCCTGGCATATGTCGTATGAGGCAAATATGAGGGGGGGGTGCTAAACGGCCCTTTGGGTCGACTTATCGTAAAGCCCTACATACACATTACTCGGTTGTGGACTGGGATGTTTGCTTTGATAGCTCGGCTGGTAGAACGCTGAGCTGTAGATCTTCGTCGTCTGGGATTGAATCTTAGCATTATATCCGTCTGTCGGATGTTTCAACTTGAAGCAACTCATTAGTTCAGATAGCTCCTACTCGATCATACATATGTACCTCAGGTGTGCCCGATGTCGAAGCCAGACCAAACACTCACTCACTCACTCACTCACTCACTCACTCACTCACTCACTCACTTACTATCTCACTCATTCACCCAGCTACTCACTAACCCACACACCCACCCACCCACTGACTGACTGACTGACTGACTGACTGACTGACTGACTGACTGACTGACTCACTCACTCACTCACTCACTCACTCACTCATTCATTCACTCACTCTCCTAATGTTCCACATGTTCCACATGTTCTAGACAGGACGAGTTGATGGGATTACAGAAGCCGCTATTCACCAGAAGCCTTCTCGGAAAAGGTCAAAGTGGCCATTTAAAACATCGTCCTAACTGGAATAACGCGAGTTCGAAGGGGGGAGGGGGGTGGTGGTCGTATCATATGAAAGCCTCTTCAAATGTCATTTACTTGATGTTTTAACTGATCTAGATAACTACGATGATAAAATATTGACAGGCACTTGAAAGTTTAAATGTTTTAAAGTCGGTGAAATATTGCTTCGTCAATAATATTGTCATCCGATATGTCTGCGTGACGGACGTAAAAACCTTCTTACTTAATAATAATGTTATTAATAATAGATTTAAAACATCTCCTTACTGGCATGAGCCACCCAAAGGCGCTCTGTCGCGACACTTTAAACACGATATGGGTAAAAACCCAATACAGATAGTTGAAAGATAAACATTATTAATTGGCGAAAGCATACATACATACATGTTTGTGTGTGTTTGTATTTGTTTGTGTGTGTGTGTGTGTGTTCTCACAAATTGCAAAGACAATCTTATATTTCCGATAATCACCAGGGATCAGACTATTTCGGCGACGACTGCGCCATCTAGCGGAACTCCGTTTGCCGGTTGCATTTCACAGGGTTCAATTCAAGATTTGGCATTTGTACGCTAAATCATTGTTGCGTTAAACCGTTTGTTACAAACGTTATGTTATCAATCGAGCAATCACAACGGGTACTTACTGTTATAAATTGTAACAAACTATGTCAGCAGTCACTTCATGTGACACTATGTCATGCGCACTGCGCACTTCCGGTTTATGCCCTGGTACAAATAAAAATGCCGATATTAAAATCTGTGTTTTTATTGCATCAAAACCATAACATTTATCTGATTGTCAAGTTGATAAATTGGTTGTTGGAATTAGATTGTTGAATTATTTTTTCATTATCAGGCTATATTTTATCAGTTAATATCGATTTATTTGGCGTTTTTAACTTTTTGTACAGCGATGGTTTGCAACGTGGCGCATCCATGGGCATCTTAACAGAATCATTATCCCCCCTCCCCCGCAGGTGAGCAATGCAATGAGCTGGGAATACTTGGCCTACACAACCACTTCCAAAAATAATGTAAACGGTCCATAAAGTTACACATATAGTCACTAGTTACATGCCCTTCACTCTTTCGGGTATGTCATTCCAAAGAATCGTGAGAGAGATCGTTTCCAGATCCTCTATTTTCACAAATACAACACTGTGAAGCAATGGTAAGCATCATCTCTGTCTAGCTATCTACATCCTTACAATTTTCACATCTTGTATAGACAGCTCGTCCATTCACATATCAGAAACTATCAATACCTGGTTATTAGTACTGCATCATAATTCATAATCTTGAATAACTACTATATGCTACCTTACAAGTGCTCCTAGTGAATCTCACATTCAATCTTTAATAACCAATGACATATTAATATAATCAATACAATGCTCATACAGCCAAACCTTTCAAGGCATGTAACATATTGACATTAAAGTCAATCTACGAATTAGAAAATAGCCAAATTTATATTTGACTGTGTGCACAAAACATTAACAAAACCTTTAATGGATCACTTCACACCAGACATGGGGTCAATTCAATTCCGGAATTGGAATTGATTATCTAAAAAACAGGAATTGAATTGGAATTGAGAAATTTTGAATTGGAATTGAGAAAGTTTGAATTGGAATTGAAGTTTCCTAAAAAAATAAAATAATCCACAAATCAATTTACCATTTTTACAACGTTAACACCACATGTAATGTGTTACAAATTTACTGGATTGATTTTCTGAAATACCATGAGGGTGGTCACTGGCAGAGTGTTTTAACGTCCCCCTTTATTTTTCATCATCCAGTGAAGACGGCTGCGATCCAGAACTTTGATTCCTTATATATATATATATATATATATATATATATATATATATATATATATATATATCAGATTTGCACACTGACTGTGGCACCACATGTGAGCACTTAACAAATTAAAATGGTCTGAATACAATGGAGTCCGCCCACAGCAGGGTGACACCACCACATAGCATACCTCTAATATATATAGAGATATTGTTATTTAGGAATTTATCCCGTTCAATGTTTAGAACGGGCAAAAAAAATTAATCCACAAATTAATTTACCATTTCATTTTTTAATTCAGAAATTGTCTTTCATGATAATCCTACTTGGAATATAAACTAGTAGGTATTCCAAGTAGTTACTCGGAGTACCTACTCACGGTAAAAAGAATTAGGCAAAAAAAGAGTCGGGAGAAAAAACGGAATTGGAATTGATAAATTTGGAATTGGAATTGAATTGGAATTGATAAATCTGATGTGGAATTGGAATTGACTAAATGGAATTGAGTGGAATTGGAATTGACAAAATGGAATTGATTGGAATTGGAATTGACAAAATGGAATTGACCCCATGTCTGTTTCACACTAAATATTGCATATCAAGATCACAATACACGACAAAGTCGAGCATCCCATGTAAAAAAGCGCCGCACTTGTCTTGCTTCTAATTCAATTTTACACCAAGGTCCCGCAATATGGGGAAATTTACACCCTAAAGTAAAAAACAACACCATTGCCACCAATTCAATTCATTTATTTCAACATTCATAATACATAATTTTAATGAAAGGAGGATGCTTGAAGCAGGATCCTTGAAGCATTGTTACATAATGTAATATAGCATTAAAAACATTCATGACAAGCTTAAAAATAAAAAGATGTGGAATAGTCAATAGACATAATTATATCTTTTATAACGAAACAGCACAACATCCGTATAAGTTTAATAATGAAATGATTAATTATTATAGTAATTATCTTATATATGTTGTATTTGAACAGTAAATAAATTACAAACATACCTCAGCATCGGTATCAGTCATATAAAGAAATGAACATATTCTTAATTATGTCCTTAAAGATATTAATTGTTTTAACATTGCGAACATTTTGCAAAAAAAAACTATTTGTTCGCAGTGTGAAAAGTGTGTACATTGATAATCTGTAGTTTTTCCACATGCGTTCCTTATATTGATAGATTATTTGTCTCGATAATAGATCATTGTGTCAATGATAATTGTTATATGTCTTGCACTTTCATTTTTTAAATTTATCTTTTATTCTCACACCTATTAACACCTAACCCAATATCAATTATATAGCCTATCAGGTTATTGATGTTACCTCTCTGGATATTATTAACCTCTGTAAAGACCCTTCAGTACAACGATCATATCAGGAACAACTGCATAACACATAACACACTGACCAAACACCACCTGAGCCAGAACCCAAATGAAGCACTTACCGAGCTTCTGGATTATCTGAAGACTTCAGCAGCAAAGACAGTTAGAGAGCTCAAAAGAAGGAACAGCACGCAACATACAGCAGATCCTACAGTCACCAAGCTGCCAGAACAACTAAAGGCACTGAGGCTTAAGATCTACCAACACGGCAAAAGTGAAGACAGCACTGTCCTTCGGAAAGAGCCCAACAACATCTTACGCCTCATACCCAAACGGTTGAAGGAAGTTGCAGTGGAAGAGACAGCCGCCATGGTAGACCAAATCACATCAAACGATGTCTGTCGTAAGATGTTTCGTGCAGCAAATCAGCTCCGCTCTACGAAACCCATCCCGCCCATCATTGTCCAAGATACCGATGGAAACTTCATGGGAACGGACAAAGGCAAAGCAAGAGCCATCAAAGACTGGTTCCAGCAGCAGTTTATGGACCAACAATTCAGCCATTTGAGGACACCCAATGGCCCCTCCAGACCCCTATAACAGACCCCATCACCGTACTCCAAAATGGCCGTGCCGCATGCCCAGAAGACATCAACAGCGAGCTCTTTAAGCACACAAAAATATTGTCTCCCGCCCACTGGCCAAAATCATCAACCCATCGTTTGAACACCACGTGCTCATACATACACTAGGAGAAGGAACACTTATTACCCTGCACAAGCTAATCCCCCCGTCCAACAACCAACCTCCGGCCGATAGTCCTACTGAACAGCGTAAGAACATTTCTGTCCAGCATCACTCTACGCCGCATCAGAGACAAGATCGACTGCTTCACTGGACCCTACCAAAGTGGTTTCAACAGAGGCAGGAGCTGTGCAGACATGGTATGGACACAACGTATGCTGATCTCAATGGTGATGACAAGGAAATGGGACGTCCACAAGATGGGCATTGATATGTCGTGAACCTGCGATACCATCAAGCGGAAACGCATCCTAGATGTCCTACTACAATCAGGCTGCAACGATGATGAACTAAGACTAGTAAGAGCACGGTTAGCAGGGACGAAGCAAAGGTTCCGCGTGAAAAACGAGCTGTCCAACTCATTCGAGACATCAATAGGATCCCCTCAGGGCGACAGCCTCTCACCAGTCCTTTTCGCCTGCTTCCTCGTTGCTGCACTCTCATCCGTCCGAGAAAGCTCCAGCAGGTGCAATCCACTAGTCTCCAGCCTAGGTCTGCCACTAGAAATGGAATATGCAAACGATGTTGACTTCTTGGACGAAGAAAAGAAACAACTGGACCATCTCAAGTCTGTAGAAGCAGAGAAACTGAAAATCCACAATCTGTTTAAGTCTCTACAATGCATACTGCGTATCAGTTATGCTCTACAACTGCAACAGCTGAGCAGTACCGAAAGCCATGCTTAACAAGCTGGATGCAAGCCACCGTAGACACCTCCGTTCCATCAGAGGTCACTGCTGGCCAAAAAGCCTTATCAGCAACCAGGCACTGTACAAACTGTGCAGTGAAGAACTCTTCTCCTTAAACTTCGCACTTATTGCCTCACAAGCCTACTAACTCCGACTGGGGAAGGCATTGCATAAACCTGCTGGGAACAATACGTACCGACCTCAAGCAGGCAGGAATTGGCGGACCCCCCCGCACAACGAGACAACTAATTGTCTACTACAATGTGCAAATTGGCTGAAGACCAACGTGAAGGACTGATTGCAGCCAAATAGTAGCATGGGGTCTCTATGCTCGTAGTGTTCCATGGGCAACTGTCCAGCGTACCTGTGTATTAAGACGACCCTGGGCGCATCTATCATTCACCTATTTTATGGCAGCCGTCTTATACGCCGACCATGGCGCCTCAATGGCCTAACCGGTAGCGAAGTTAGCCACATATCTATAGCACTATATCGGATTATATCAGAACGGTGTTTCATCTTTCATTTCGCTTCATTACCTTTGGAGGTGATTATTCCTCAACCACGTTTGAGGATTTAATTTCATATGGTTCGTAATCAGATAATTTTAGCTTATTGTCATGGGATCTGACTTCCAGTGCGACAGCCATTCCCTCGCAGCTTCGGTTGCCTCGAGTAATTCAGATGTTGCTGTTTACGGCCACTTTATGTAAAGTTTATAGGCCTCCAAGGTCGCCGGCTTAACGGTACGCGGAGTGATCACGCGTATTAGGTTTTTATAACAACACGTAACTATTTATTCATCCGCGGCGGAAGCGTGAATACAGAAATAACTAAACTAGGGTCATAATTTCCCTACATAGTTGCTAAGGTTATCCAACCAGGCTGTCTGCTACGCTAACGAGTCTCAGTCACTGTCTGTTTTAGAAGTTCACGGACAATTTTGTGTTGAGTTGTTGCTCGTTGGAAGTCTAAAGATGTAATCCTCACTAAAATGGATATTTTCGCACACCCAGTGAGTAGCGTGGTATCGGCCTGTTGTCAAGTAATAATTTATGGGTAAGGTGCTCAGTGTCAGACTGTCGCTGGTACCAAGGCCGTCTAGGAATGGCCAGCACATGATAATTTATCATCTAGAG